>RCHQ01000071.1:0-222647 GCA_003676415.1 Plasmopara muralis | reverse complement strand
ACGATACCGACTTGACGCGTGGTCTTCAGATACCGTACTACTCGAATTGCTGCGCTCCAATGTTGTAGTCCCGGGTTCTCCAGAAAATGTGATAGCTGTGTCACCACGAAAGCAATATACGGCCGAGTACATGTCGTTATGGACAGCAAACACTCAATCAAAGAGCGATAAGGCTTTGTCCGTATTGGCGACCGTCCCTCTTCCGTTGTTGGTTACTGCTTTGACGACAACTTCAATCCTGATACGCACGGGCTATCAATGCTCTTGACATCTTGTTGACCGAATCGCTTGACCACGTCGTCGATGTAGCGAGTCTGCTTGATCATCAATGTTCCAGCTGACCTGTCGTAATCAATTTCCATACCCAAAATAAATTTCGCCTCACCCAGCTCCTTCATCTTGAATGCATTCTTGAGAGCTTCCTTTACTTGATTTAGGTCTTTGCTAATTCTTGCTGCGATAATCATGTCATCCACATATAGTCCAACGCAAGCAAAACCTTCTTTAGTGCTCTTGACATAAACACATTGATCTGTCTCGCAACTCTTGAAGCCATTCCTGATGAAGACACGATGTATTGTCTTGTTCCTGGCACTTGCTGCTTGCTTCAGTCCGTAAAAAGCCCTGTTTAGTTGACATATGTATCCTTGAGCATTGTCGACACCAAGCGGAACTTCCATAAAAACGTCGTCCGTCAACACGCTATTAAGAAAAGCCGTGACGACGTCCGGCTGTTCCATTTGATAGTCGCATTCAGCACATACTGCGAAAATTATTCGGATCGAATTCATGTTGGCAACCGGGGAATAAGTCTAAAAAAAGTCAACGCCATACTCCTGCTTGAAACCTTTCGCAACCAGTCGTGTCTTGTATCGCACAATAGCACCATTCTGATCACGCTTTTTGGCAAATACCCATCAAGATCCAATTGTGCGTCCGATCTTCCCTCGCGGCTTCAATGTCCACATTTGATTCTCTTCATAAGAGCGAAGCTCAGCATCCATTGCTCCACGCCATTTTAATGCATCGTCGCTTGCCATTGCTTGAGCATACGTAGTCGGTGCGTCCGTATCATCGTCCATACTCACAGCGCAGGCAAGAACGACTTCCGCAATTAGTCCATCTTCGTCAATCCTAGCACGCTTCGGAGTCGGTGGGCTCTCACTGCCTTCTGTAGACTCTCTATGATCAAAGCTGTCTCTGAGCATTAGCACCGGCTCACGTATTATTCTTGTCCGCTCCACTTCAAGCCGAAACACTAAACGAGCTTCTTGTTGCACTTGGAACGGTTGATGATACTCCGTTAGCTCAAGCCTGTTTCGTACAGGTCTCTCAGAAGGCATTAGCCGTTGTACAACGGCGCTTGGCGTACGATCCCCATCATCCATTTCGATATCCTCGACTGTCTCTTCGACAGCCCCCATGGGATCGTTCTGAACTGACTGTCAATCCATTTGATGCTGATTATTGACTTCATCACCATCTTTCATTACTTGAACAATTGATTCCGGCTTGAGCTCTTGCGTGTCGTAAATGCCGCCCACCTCACGCTCATCAAGCTTTACAGAGCGAGTTATTTTGATATTGGTATTCTCCAAGTCAAACACGCGATAGCCCTTGACATTCTCTGCATAGCCAAGAAACATACACTTGAAGCTCTTGGGTTCTAGTTTGGTCCGTTCCACATCGTCAATTTGAGCGTAGCCTTGCGAACCATATACGCGTAGGTGATCCATTCGAGGCTTCATCTTGAAAGCTAGCTCGTACGGCGTGATGCCAGGATGGACCGTATTGCTGGAGCGATTAATTAAATAAACTGCTGTATTTACCGCTTCCGCCCACCACTCCGTCGAAACGCTCTTGTAGTGTAACATGCTACGGGCTTTCTCCATAATAGTCCTGTTCTTACGCTCCGCCACTCCGTTCTACCGCGGGCTGTATGGAACGGAGCGCTGGTGTACAATGCCGTTTTCTTGGCATATTCCAGCCATTTCCTTGTTTACGAACTCGATTCCGTTGTCGGATCGCAAACATCTTAGTCGTGCACCCCACTGGTTTTCGTATAATGTCAGGAAATTCTTGAATTTGCCATCCACTTCACTCTTGCTCTTGATCAGAAAAACGCAACATATCGTGAAAATCATCCACAAACGTGAGAACGTATTTGGCACCACCCTTCGAGATAGTTCTCATTGGCCCTATGACATCTATATGAACAAGTTCCAACACATGTGTCGCCTTTGTCATTGAACGAAACGGAAACATCGTGACCGTCTGCTTGCCCTTCAAACACCCGGCACACAATGTTTCCACACTTTGCTTAGTTAATCGCTGTGTCCTGATCAGCGCATCCTTGCTGGGGTGCCCCATGCGTGCATGCCAAAGCTCCCACTGATCGTCAGCACCGGAATATCCAACGAGACATGCTTCTTCTTGCTCACAGTCAAGGAAATACGACTTTTCAAGTTTTGTGCCGGACGCAATTGCTTGCTTCTTGTTCCAGATGACGCACGACGAACACGAAAACTCCACACTCATACCACGCTCTGCCAGCTTGCCAACTGACAGCAATCTTCTGTCGAGTTCGGGAATGTGCAGAACTTTAATCATGCGAATGCCCATTCCGTCCAAACCACTCAGTTTCACCGTACCGGCTCCTTTGACGAGCAACTTCTTCCCGTCTGCAATCGTAACTTCGATGCTAGCTTCTAGGCCCTTGTAATCAAACAAGTCCTTCCTGTGAGGGGTCATGTGAGAAGCCATCCTGATGACTTCCCTTGACCAACAGCAAACACTGTGTCGTCGCAAAAATCTTTTACCGGCCGAGCAGTTCCGCTTCATGTGTCCAAACTGGTCACAGTTGAAGCACTTGCCCCTGAGTTCGCCGTTATTGCGTGAAGGACCACCTTTTCGTCTATTGTACCGTCCACCTTTGAATCTTCTAGCATTTCCTTTAACGCGAAACGCTTTCTCCGTAGCTTCATTCCTCTGCAGCTTCTCTGATTCTTTGAGCGGCTTCTCCTTGACTTCAATCAACGAAATGTCCCTCGTATTTTCCACAATCGACGAAATCAAGTCATACTCCGACGGTAGACTACTGAGAAGTACCACCAGCTGGCGTGAATCATCAATTTGCTCTCCCGTAGTCTGTAGTCCCACTACTAGCTCGTCAAAAGAGTCCAGATGCTCTGCCATGCTTGTTTCACTTTCCATCTTGAACTCGTGTAGTTGACGAGTCATCACCACATGATTGTGAAGAGTCGAGCGATTGTAGAAATCGCGGAGGGCGCGCGTAGCCGACCGAATCTTGGTCTGGTGCTGGATCTCAACGCCTTGAGCAATGATGCCTAGCGCCTTGGTATCATCAACCAGCCACGCCTCCGTGACGCCCTTCTCTTCCTTGACGGCCATGATGTGTTCCAGGTAACCCTTCCGCGCCAGAGTCATCCCCATGTTGAATTCTCAGTGGTAATAGATACCACTTCCTAGGAGGACTTCGGTGCGCTTGTTCATAGTGGGCGAGGACGTTGCTTGAGGAGGAAGGCTATTTACCTGTTGACTAGACAGTAAAAACCGAAGTGAGTATATTTATCGGGACCAATGAACGGCTACCATATGTAATTACTAATTGTGACGTACTTGTAAATACTGTGACGCCATCCGCCTGTTCAACATGCATTCAGCGGTGTAATTTTAACACTGATAAGAACTTTTGTGAAGTCATGCTGGAGCCGGCCCCCTCGAGCTCTATAAAGCAAGATACCCATGCCACTTAATCCGTGTCCTATTAAAGCGCCTTTTCTTTACAATGCCCTCCTCATCAAAGTACCGCTAGTCGTGGCGATTTTCTTGAGCCCGCTTTGTGATTCGTTATAATCTTTCAATTATAAAGATTTAAGTCCCCATCCCACCGAAGTACTCGAGAGTGGTATTTGTCGCCCATCATTCGGGTGCCGATCAACTTTATTTTCTCGCTCGCTTCACAAAGATCATCAACGAGCGACTATTATCATACCTCTGCTCATTAATTTATTATATTGTCTCAATTCGTTTCATCAAAATTCCGTAAAGATTACTTTGCCTTGCTAGCGATTTCCCAGTCGTGCACCGCCGAAATAAGCACGCGATTAAATTCACTTGGATTATCCATAAAGACTTGGTGACCGGACAATGGGACGACGCGGAAACTGCCGTAGCGATCGGCATTCTTAAGGCGCTCTACTACAGCCTCACCGTGTTCTTTCGGCATCCAGTCTGGTCCACCGCCATATACAAATGTCACGGGCAGAGTCCATTTCTCCGGTATGATGATATCTGAAAGTGGTTTTCCTCGAGCAGCCGCACCCTTGACATTCAGCGCCACAGTAAAAGGTCAGACCGATAAACATAATCTTAGAAACAACAGAATGTGACCGACGTACTGGGTGTAAATGAGTGTGTACAGCAATATCTCCCGATGCTTTTAAGGCCCAATTATGGTAGCAGTATTTGGCCAATAGTTCAAAATTCAGCTCACCCGTTCGGATTGCGTTGCTAGGTGGGGTCCACGAGATACGTTTCTTAACCATCCAGTGGACCAAACGTGGTCCGAGAGGGCCCATGGCGCGAGCTACTGACTGTGTGGCAGCAGAATTAATGTTTAAGCATCAAAACATACGACGGGATATCAAATTCACGCACCATTGGTGTCAAATGCAGCGCATAAGTGATTCGGCGACTCAATGGTAGCTCAGAATGGGTTAACGACGACGCATGGACACCAGCAGGTGAAACCAAGATCACGTGTTCTAGTGCTTTTGAATACTTGGAAGCATAGTATGTCGCGTATAGCGCTCCCATTGAATGGCCACAAAGTATGATTTTATTCAGCTGAAATTAGCACCCCAGACATCAATTAACAAACGTGTAAATTGAAACAAGACAGCTTGTCAACTCACCTCCAGTTTTGTCCTCCATTCCTCGAGTGATTCGACAAAGAACGCATCCGCTTCGGCAACAGTTTTTGGTTTGAAAACAGGACGAACTGATCGTCCAACTCCTTTCCACTCCACGACATACTGCACAATACTCACCTCGTCATTGATAGCTCGATGTAGTGAAGAAACTATAGCTCAAATATGCTCCTACCACGTCAAAGACCTTCGACAAATTCCGCAGATTCTTCATACATTATTAGGTAAAAGTAAGACCACGCGCTCGCTTTCACTTTGCAACAAAATACGCTACCGAAGCCCAGAATGCATTTCCAGCGCCGTATCCGTGTACCAGCACAAGCGTCCGAGGCTTCTTGGTCTTCTCGCCCGTAAACGGTACGTGAACTGTTCCCAGGCCGGCCACTTTTTGCAGTGAAAAACAGTCGTCTAACAAGCCCTCGTAAATCTGGTGCTCAACTGCATGTAAAATGTTTTCGTCCGCCGGTAGCCACAGTCCGAGACGACTCATTGAACCCCACATCGATACAAAACATGCAAGTGTTTCAAACCAAAGTGTTGAAGACTTAGTGTAGTGGACAATAAAGTGTACCAATACCACCCAGTTGGATACATGCAGCAACCATTGTGCAGGCAATATAAGACTAAGCACCAGGGACATTGTCGCGGCGGCAGGAGTTTGGATGGGGAGCGTTTGCGACTTCAATTGACTAAAGGTCCAAGGCATCCACAACAACAAAAGCGCGACTACAACCATCCGCCTTGGTTGCATGGTGAAAAGGAGTCCGAGGACGCCCCAAATTGCGGCGACACTGAGCCACACTGGCGACAAAAGCACTGCCAGCAACAGCTTCGTGCGTTGCATGGTCGAGTATAAAAAGTGATAGATTAACCTATCCTTTCACACTAATGTTGTACGTAACCTCGATTTACAAAGAGTACCCTGACAAATGACAAAATTGTTAAGGTGGGGTGACGCGCTCTTCCTCGTGCGCTGCGAGCTTGGGAGGCTACATTTTCAGCGCATTGTCATCCACGCTGCGACAAAAAAGGCTTCGTTGTGTCCCTGTAGCATCAAATACGATGAGGCCTCCGCGCTGCCAGCAGACGCGCGTCTTGTTGCTGCCAAAGAAGTGGAAGACACCGAACTTGCCATGTACGTTCGTCATTACCTGACTAAAGGGTAATCGATCGATCTTTTCGCTGCAGTAAAGCACTTACATGAGCTGGTTCATGGTGCAGTTACTACCCACTACTGGTTTTTCAGGCTACAGGAGAAAGGGATCAAGAAGTACCAGTGAAGAATTCATCAGTACTTTGCAAACGTCATCGAATTGCAAAGCAAAACACATATGATTTTGTTGATGACGCATCGTCTGAAGCTCATAGTCTTCTATTCTTCTACATATTGTACGAGACAGATAGCGATGACGTGATCGGTATGCGCTTACTAAACAAGATGGAAATCTGGACACGTGATGAGATAGCGCAAGGCGATGACACTGATGCATTGACTCGTAAACATTGCAATTCGCTGCAATGTTTTCTGACAAATGGTCCCCACATATTGCTTTTTCAACGCAATTTGCAGAAAGCAATGATTTTTAAGCGTCAAAGAGGCACACAGGGGGATTCTTGTGGATTCTACGTATGGCTAAAGCAAGTGGACGTGTTTCGCGACCTAGACGACCATCCATCAAGGTCATTTGAAGTGGTTTCTTGCGTGTATGTTTCCGACACTCAGTGCTCTGCATCACATCTGCTGATTCATACGCTGCGAAAATCCAATTCATTCCCAGATGACCGGTAAACAAGTTTGATTGCAATGCTTGAGACGGTATTTTGCCTGTTTAATCCGGATTGGTGTGCTTTTCTCGATTTAGTGACTGTCATGTCTGGAACATTTTAAATGTAGGATTTGAAAACAGTGAAGTTGTCGAATGTCACTATCTAGCATCCCAGTGCAGTGGCGTACCATCGAAGCCAGATCCAATTACATGCTGTTGCTTCATTACTGAGCTCAACGAATGGGAATTAAGAGCTTCGGTTCTCAATGAGACGACTGCAACTTTATCGTGGGATATCAAGCCGGCCGCTCGATCTTCTCGACCAGAAATCAACGTGTCGACATTAGTCGTGACAGGGACGGCTAGTAATACGATATATGTGCAGGCAAATGGAATAGTACTTGTTTCCTATGTACTGCCCTTCCGTCCTGTTGATATGTACGTTCGAATCCAGTACTTGAGATGTCTGTTTGCTTATTGAGCTAATGGATACGCCTATATCAGGTTTCTGTGGAACAATAATGTCTTGAGCCAGCACCACGTGCTCTGTGTGTGCTGTGACGATGCCGAGCATTCATTTTTCATGCTGGGGTTCTCCAGCGACGTACAGAATGTATCCATGGATCTTCTTCTATGTAAGCAAAGCTAGTTCGTCTCATGTCTGTTCACCAGTCGTAGCTCAACTTGCACTGTATGGTTTACTAGCTTTTACCCATGTAGGTCATGCGTGTATTGGTAACTTTGCACAAAATTATACGGGAGATTTTATGGCGTTTTGTCAAGTACTTCTCTTGAATTACATACCGGACGCGAGTAGCAGTAGCAGCAGCTTTGAAGACGAAATGGGCACTGATCGGTCTGTAAATGACAGGCAGCTCATTAAACGTAGCGTACTTGTCACACAGAAGTCACGAACGAAACTTTCTTGTCACCGGCTGCGGCTATTTGAAAGGAAAGAGCTCAAGCATGGCCAGAAACGTTCTAACAATGGCAAAAAAATAAGCTCCGAGGGCACTTCTCGCTTAGAGTCGGATCTCTTTTGCTACATTGAGCGCGTCCAGAAGGCCTCATCTCGTGACAAAAATGTGAATCAAGACGACAAAGAGACGTGTTGTCTCGCAAATACTTTGGCTTCGCAGTCGCAGCTCGGCAAGCTTGTAAATTCTTTTACGGCACGTCTAAAACATGGAGCACGAGACTTAGAACGTTTACAAGTGATCGTGAGTGACAAGGACGCGCTGACTCGCCATCTCATCAATTTAATCACTCGACAAAGTCAACTTCAACAGAGTAAACTGGCTGACAGACAAGAGCACTATGACTGCAACTTTTTTGCTGATGCCAGATCACTTGTCGACATGAAAACGATTGTTAGTGCTCCGCTCGATGCCGCTACCATTGCCACCAATATAGACAAAGCAAGAGAAAAAATTTCGAGTTACGCGCTGGAAACGTGTAAACTGCAAATCGTACTGCAGCAATTTCGTGTGCTCCGATACTCACCGTCCTCGTCACTTGTCTATGCTGAAGTGTTGCTGAAGAACCTTTCTGGCTTGAAACTTGACGACAGTTTTGTAGTGCTAACTGCGCCTGAGGAGCCGGCAGTACAAAGCTGGACGTGCTCATCCACAACTATATCTGAATTCCTCTCTGCTACAGATATGGCAAAACAATCAGCAGGAAATGCCCGATTTCAACTGGAGCTTTCTTTTGCACCAAAATACTCCTTTTTTCGACAACGAAAGCCGCTCAAGTTGATGCTATGGCTTCACTATAGGGCATCTCGCGACGATCGTGTTTTTCAAAGAGGTCTCGAAGGGCGGCCAAGTGCGACACCGATTGCTATTGCGTCCGTACAAATTTATCCTGACGACGTATTAGCAGCTAACGAAAACTCGTGTGGTGGTGTTTCGGATTATGAGAGTAGCTCAAAAGGTATGTTTTTTCGATACTTGGAAGATTAATAATTTGCATGGCGACACGCTGATTTGTTTCTGTTTGCTCGACCTAGAACAACTGCTTTTTCTCTCATCAGGCTCGAACTTGATGACGTGGTTTGCGAATTCTAGATCATCCATACCTGTTGTTCATTCCATCCTTCGACCAACATTTGCGATCACGGATCTTGCTGTAAGACCGTACGAGTTGATGCTTTACGAAATGAGTAGAATGGTCGCAAACCTACCGGCGGACGTGTACGTGATGCACAACCCGCTCCAGCTTTTTCATCTTCGTTTATTGCAGCGTTTGTTGCGCTCAATGCGCCAAGAGTTTTTGAATCCAATCGAACTCACGACGCAAAAAAATTGGACTCAAATGTTCCAGCAAGAAGATTTCCCCTCCATTCGCCGCTCTATGCAACACAAGACGGACCTTCAAGCGAATGAATTCCTTCATGGATTGCAGAAACGCGTTAATTTTCATACAATGTGGTTTGATGCTACAGCCGTAGAAAATCATGGCACAAGCAGTTAGTACGACAGCAAACAATGCACAAACGAACGAAAAGCTTCTTTTCTTCGTAAAATAACTTAGTTGAGTTGTAGGTTATTACGTAGCCAAACATGATCTTGATTGAAGATCATTTATGTAATTTTGAAGATCGCCAATTCGCTCAGTATTCACTAGCAAAGAGCGCTCAATACTCGACAGCGTCATTTGCAAACGCAAAATGACAAGCACCAGAAGCAAGACCAAAACCCAAGGAAATACTTTGACGTGAGCAACGCGAGCTCCTTCAGACGGCATCACTGCGTCAATCGAGCTTTGGTGTCGGTGACGTAGCTTGCCTCGGTGTTTCATCGATCGATGACCCTTTCTAGGAGCGTCCTTCACAACTTCGTTGTCTGAAGAACTTAATAAAGGGCTTTCCACGGTGCATCTCTCTTCTTTGACATTTCTTGAGTCCAGAAATTCTTTCGCCATGTTGACCCATTTCTCCCATTTAGTTCGATTTTCTTTTATAGCACGCGACTCGATTGTGTTTTGCCAGAATGTAGACTTACCAAAAACCACCTAAAGCAGTGACAACACATAACTCTTTCTATCGTCAATCAACAACAAGTCATTAAATAGCCTACAACGTACCTTTAGCTCTATAAATATTTTGCAAGCTTCAGGATTCGATGGCTGCGGCACGATGGTCCATCGATCTTCCACACTAAAATAGTCTCCATAGGGGATATCCACAAGTCGGGTAGAGCTCTCTACAACACGAACCCCCTTAGCATTTTCTTTCATACACTGGAGCTGTGGGTGTATTGGAAATTACCCCATTGTAAGTAACAATTCTATACAAAATAGGATGGAGCACTTGAATGGCAAACGTACCACATCAACCTGAGACGACTTTGGACCGATCGGAGCCTCAATCGGAGTTCGAAATTGCAAAGAGCGAGTCAATCCTGTTTCGTAGCAACGCATCACTGCAAAATTTGCCTCGTATTTTAAGCTTAAGGACGTACCAAAAGATCTATCGTCTTCCGACGGAGTCACCCACGGATTGACAGTCATTTCTGTAGACCCCATCTGTTCATTAAACTTGTCCAGCCCAAATGGAGCATTGTCCAGCAGAAAAAGCTGCATAAATCTATCGGCCGATAAAGGAAAGACCTCTTTATAAATCTGCGTCATCGAAATATCTTTGGGTGCAATCGAGTCGACATCCGAAACCACTCTGTGTCGACGCGGAATTGTTGCATTCGTCTGGTCATTAGCGTCGTTATTTTTATCTGCTCGAATTGCATCGCCATTGCTATTGTTTACAGTGTCATCTTGACCACAAGAAGCTTCTACATCTAGTCTCTTGTCCTTTCTTTCTTCATCTTCTTCTGACTGTCCTGCTGCATCAGAACTACCCTGCGATGGTGATGGGGACGAAGTGAGCAATTGAGTATCGTTGACCACACGAGACGTTTGCGGCGCAATAAAACGCGAGTCCGACAACTTTCCTGAAGTGGGCCTTAATTTAGCGAGCACGCGGTCGCGCGTCTTGAGAATAAGATCACAACAGCTATCGCGGTTATTGCCCCAGAAGCTCGTAAATGTGTACTCATCTTTGTCAAACGTGGTCAGACGGATTGCGTGTTGAAACATCATTGTCGTCGTCTTTTTGATTTCGCAAATGGACTCGTACGGGATCAGAATCTAAAGTCAGCACGACCAACAACACACAGCAAGAATTAGCTTCAGTACAATAATCACGTGCAAAACCGAGCAATAATGTCATGAGGCCCCAAACACGTTTCACCCACTCTAACGTACTGACCTTTCTTTCACGGCCAAAGACATTCGAGTAAAAGCACACGTGAGAACTCGTTGGATACATGCGTCCGTGCATAGCCAACGTCGACGCAATGGCACAGGAAAAGTCTGCAATGCAAAGAGCAAACAAGAAGCACGAAAGTGAGTCAATCTTGACGAGGTCCGTCGACCTGCCTGTACTGCACCTTGGTAAAATTGGGTAGTCTCGGGCAGGTCAAATATCATACAAATGACTTGGTCGCGCATCTGCTCTTGCTCCTTCTCCTGCTCGTTCTGCGTGGAAACTTCGGAAGAAATCCTCGCTTTGTCCAAAGGTACCTTCGGTCGCGGCCGATCGTCGCACGTGCTCGCCAACGACAGCTCGTCGCTTTCTTTCCTGCTACTTAAAGAGCCCATGCTCATGTCAGAATAACTTGAGCTCGTATGGTCGCGACGCTGATGCTGCTGCACCACATTTCTTTGCTGTTCTTTGCGGTGGCGATGGTACACGTCGTCTGCTCCGACATTTGAGTCAGTTGTGCGTGTACACGTCGCGCGTCGATTAGCGTTCTGGTGGCGATGGCGGTGTGAGCGACTTTCACTGCTGCTAGTTGACGATGCGGACGAGGACAGAGAGAAAGCTCCGGGAAGACTCGGAAAGACCGACAGCTCCATCGCTTGTCTTCAGAGTAGTGTGACTTTCAGACAATACGAAACTAAAGTGCATATTTACGTGAAACGCTGAAGAAAACATGGCGTAATCTGTTCAATACCATTGGTTGATAAGTAAATATATAAAAAGGTAGGATACTTAGACGATTTGTACAGATTGGCTGCAAGAGCTGTTGGACGATGCAACCCATGTTAAAGAGCCTGAACAACACTGATCTAAAGCCGAGTGTTGAGTACTCTGCGCTCGCAGATACTGACGTTTCAATGTAGGCGAAGAAAACTGTGGTCAGATTGCAAAGGCTTCAACAAAAATACTGGAGTGTCTCAAGCTAAGCTAGAATGCGCGAGGTGTATTGCCTCGATATTGAGGTCATTCACGCAACACTTTTAAAGCGGGACCGGTGAGTAGGAATCCTGGTAGAAGTTTCAGCGAGAAAGGTTGGGGCAATACTCAGATTGAACAGTCTCACTCAATCCGACAACCCAGCCAGGATGTATTCTTTGTTTACTATCAAAAGAAACAAATATCAGTGCCTACAGATCCTGACGGTGGATCTGAACTGGATCAAGACAGAAATGCAACAGCGTCT
This sequence comes from Plasmopara muralis, assembly GCA_003676415.1. Lineage (NCBI taxonomy): Eukaryota > Oomycota > Peronosporomycetes > Peronosporales > Peronosporaceae > Plasmopara > Plasmopara muralis. The sequence goes on along the minus strand of RCHQ01000071.1, from coordinate 210,425 downwards.
ACAGACTACAAAACTTGAATTATGTCATTGCGCTACATGTATGAGTCGGCAGCTTTGGCAGCAGTTTCTTAAGTCAAAAGTGAATACCACTGGGTATATCTGGAGTGATAATGCTGCAGATATGTATGGAAAACACGTAATGGGCACTTCGTATTGTTGGTACGCAAACTGTTCTTTCTCATGTTCTCGTCTCGGATTTTCTTAAGCCAAAAAATCCCATTTCATTATTCAAATCCCCATTATTGTGATTGGCGAATTAAATAAAGTACTGATTGGCTAAAACTTTGGCTTGGTATCTAAATGTTCGTGACGCCCTTTCTAGACAATGGCCACCATTTAATATACGACAACTTCAACGAAATTGAGATCATCGCGACTTCGAGACTCATGTGAAGTGCCTATAATCTTTTATAAAAGCGTTACACTTGCGTCCGATCTTGCTCGTTTGAAAGTACAGTGACACTACGGCGATTGATAGTGTCCAATGAATCGCCCTACGGGACATAAGACTACCTACCAAGGCCGATTCCGAAAGCCACCTCACGCGCGTAAGCACGACAACTATTAACAAAGCAGTATTTTAAATTTATTAAACACTACAATCTAACCAGGTTTCCGTGATTGTTTGAGAATGAGTGATATTGTTTTGTCCTTGAGACGTTGCTACTTGCTGCGATGTAATTATCACACTAGCATACACGCAAAACTTTTGCACCTCGGTTAAAGACTCCACGTATACGATTGTCCATTATAGCATAGAAGTGCGTTGGAAATAAGTTTCCATGCCACGTGCGTACAACCCCTTCAGCTGCGTGCCTGATAAGCGATGTACCTGCCGAAATGTTGCTCTCCATATAGCTCTCTTCATCACTACATAATGCATACTTCGACTATCACACATAAACGTCGATCGAGCTTTTCAAGCTGGATCAGAATTTGACAATTTACAATGTGCTGTTTTATCCTCTGCTGACGAAGCATGTCTGTTGACTCGTTGTGGTCCTCGCACTTTAATCAGTATGAGGATAAAGAACAGCTGAAGTGGCAGTCGGAAAGCTTGATGTCCTTTAAATTAATCACGACATTCACTACGAAGACACAAATGAGGCATTAATCCAAAATACGACCGTCCCTAGCATTGTGTGGATGCTTTCTTGCATCGCGACACCAACTCTTGCAGTTTCTCGGTTAGCGGGTCTATAGCAGAGGCTTACACGCCAATCAAGCCCATCGTATACACAAACCGCGGCACCATATCCTTCACACATTTTTCTTTGTCCACGAGAATGTGTCCAAAAAGAAGAACAATAGTAAAGACGACCAAGCTGATGGAGAAGTAGATGTATGACACGACTGAGAGCCACCCCGCGATTTCTGTTCTAAACAAGTCAGATTGGTAAGAATTCGAGTGCAACGACTCCGAAGTGATGAACATATCCTTCACAAAATCACCACATTTCTTGCCGCGACTTTTCCTCCCACCAGTTAGCAGAGAAGATTTCTCATTCGCAACGCTGACATGGTCCCTCCCACGTATATCAACGAGCACGTGAATCACTTTTTCCTTGGGGACTTCAGTTAAGTGCGTCTTTATCAGTGTAGAAGAAAATGTGTTGTAGATGGGAAAGCGGTAGTGGATTTAATTACCAAGCCCGAGTTTTAGCCAATCAGTAGTTTATTTGATAAGCCAATCACAAGAATGGGGGATGGATAACGAAATGGGGGGGATGGATAACGCGGCTCTTTTTTAAATTCAGGTCAAGAAACAAGCACAAATGTGGATCAGCAAGGCAAAGCTTGTTTTTTCTATTAAAACGCGCTTCTTACGAAGAGAGAATTTTAGTGATAAGGATTATTTACCAACCTTGCACGCGATTGATACCAGTACTGTTAGGCAATATTCCCATGAGAGAACGATTGGCCTTTGGAACATCCATACTAAAAATAACGCTGCTTCTGTTCAAGATCAAAGGGCGCTTAATGACCGAAAATTCCGATCTGTGCCGTAAGCACATAAATTATTCCAATTCGACATCAGCTGATCGTGTTGCAGTCGATCAGATGGTTTTGCTTCGATCCTCATACCCTGGTGCGGTGGAAGGAATGCTGAGGGCAAGGTAAGGCGCAAACACGTAGCAAACTATATTAAGTAATGCCGAAAGGCGATAAAATCTTGACGCAATATGGCCCGTCCCTGGCCGCTAATTCTAGGCTGCAATTGCCACAAAATGTTTAATTAGCGATAACAACTCCAGTTTAGGGGACCTAAATATCTAAATTTTATGTACAATCTATGACGTGGCGGCAGGACAGTGAGAACGACCCAGGTGTAGATTGACTACAAGTGCTACCATTCCGCAATTTGCCAGCTACACCGAAAGTGGACAGAGACAGGCCCAAGCTTGCTCACCCACTTTTTCAGCTGTCAAATCGCTCCTGCTCCGCCCCCCCCATTTAACGGGTCGTGCCGAGCTAAAACAGCTACCGAAGTTTACGTCAATTAGACAGTTAGGTGCCTACAGTATTCTTCTGTAGGCTCCTCCCTGCTTAACGACAAAACTAAGTGCGCTAAGTCTTACCGAAAGGTTTTGACTGGAATTGCTTTGAACTACACTAGTGAAACTTACTAATCAGGACGCTAAGCCGTACTGACGTAAGTCTACGAAAAGCTTAATTTCACGCTGAGTGAAAAAGGGCATACATTGAAGGCTGCACTTACACTGTGTCCGGGTATTGAGGTACCTCTTGACTAGTGTTTGCTTAGGTGCTATTTGAACTGGAGACGCAGTACTCGCTTTCCATTTTTCTAATCTTATCAATCACTTTCGTGACCAAAAATACAGAATAAAAAAGAACACGCACAAAAAAGGGTAATTTCTACCTGTTAAAACATGACGGGTCCCCAAAGGGACAAAAAATGGCGTTAGACATGGCAAAACGCTGCACCAAGAGCAGAATTTTCGCGTCCGGCTGATTTTTGAAAAGGCGGAAGCTGCTTTGTTGGATCCAGACCGTGACGCACAAGATAAACGTTGCGCCGCTTTAGCTGGAGTACCCCAGCAGGTCTCTCCCGAACTATGCCTTCCAATGTGGATTCCGGCTAGAGAGCTCACGTCAAGTTTTGCTGATACGGAAATAATGACCTCACTCGGTTCAACGCCGCAGACACCGTTGTGGTCGTCTGATTTGGCCCGTCGTCGAAACTTCAAGGCAATTCGTAATGCTGGAATTAGTTTTCAGTGCACCGATCGGGAGGTGTGCAGAAAATTGGATGGTGAAACTGTGACCATTTGCGGTCGCAAATTTCAAGTTCAGCCTTATTCCAAGTACAGTCACTGGTATTATGTGGACCTTCAGCGCCTACCAGATGACGCCACGGATGGACTGATTTATGACTGGTTTGCCCCAAAAGGTACATTTCCGGTGTTTATTACACCGGCTCATGTTATTGGTGGTCTTCGTTCACGCAGCTGACGGGTTTATTTTAACAAAAAAATGCCCTCGGTCTCAGTCATGTTGGATAAGCGGACCCCGCTTCGTCAAATCCAGTTTTCAGGTCACGGCTATTCGGTGGTTCACCACCGTAACAGGGCCTACAATAACGTGGTCCCTCCCTTCATTAAGGAATTAAGAAAAAAAGCCAAAACTCGCAAATCTGAGCCTGAGGAACCAAGTCGCAATTCAGATGATGCTGGAAGCATTCCACCAGCGGAAGACAATGAGAGTGACTAAAGAGACCATTCAGCAATGAGTGATGATTCTGGGTTGGAATGTGAGCCACATAGTGGGGATCACTTTAATTCAGAACTTGGTCCAGTTTCCTCAATGGAAGACATTGAGCCTACAATTATGGCTAGACCAAAATCAGTCTGGCCGAATGGAGGCAAGCCAAAATTTTCAGTTGGATCTATTACAGCGGCTGATTTTTCGCCTGCGCGCATTCTTCGGGCAAAGCAATTGGTATTTAGTACCGTTGCCACCCCGACTGTGGAATTGCGGCGTTTACCTCCCTTCCTATCCGCCCAATTCCTTTAAAAATCTTACGAATGGCTTCCTGAAGGTTCACAAGGACCCATTCCGCCGGACCAAAATATCATTCTCTGGGACACAAATATGAACCCACCTCAGTCTGTGGCGTCTTTTGTAACTGTCTCGAGGGTGAGCGAAGAAATATTGAATGGGGCCGTATACCAAGGCAATGTTGAAGAACTCACCCTTTCTCAACTCTGCGCGGTCATTAAGGGATTCTTGGGATCTTTTACCCAAATTACTGACCCGGACATACTACTTTCAACAGTCCAAGCGCAACCTAGCCTTCACCGAGTTTTACTCGATTCGGAAGTGGATGCCAATTTTCACCACCTTCGGTCTAAGGCTTTTGGTCACGCGGTCCTCCGAGAATTGGGCTCACGTGACTACCCATCGTCAGCCGATGGGTCAATAACTGGCCGCGTCTCAGCACTTTACCCAAACCAGACCGACTTTGACTTCCAGTCACTTTTGGGCCAACTATGCCCGGAACAGACCCAATTCTGGTTAAAGTTAAAATTGGCTGAGGCCGATCTAGCTCTGCAAATTATTGCACCTAGCATCTATATGGACCCACTTTAATTGAGTGCAATTCTCGAGAAGGCAGCATCGACACTGCCCCACTCATTGTGGATAATTCGACTCTGTCCGCCACAATGAATTCTCCCTTGATGGGAAGGATTTTGGCTGGGCCACTTCCCTATGAATTACGCAAAACTTTTGAGTATCTGCGCAAGCAGGTCACTTTAGTGGGCTCCCAGGTTTCCATTTACCCCTAAAGTACAATGGACCCTAAAGGGACACTCAATTAATGCGAATGGTCTCAATAATGTATCACTACGAACTTAAATTTCTTCTCAAACAATTTTCACATGGTAGGAATTCAAGAAACAAAATTTACGGGTATCAAAAGCTTCAAAAGAGCCTAATTCACTGGAAAACTGCTTCCCAACTCAACACCAGTTTTTGGTCTCAAAATAATATGAGCTCTTTTACAGGCCAAGCTGGTGTTGGTTTGTTATAAACACCTACTTGCCATATCCGCAATCTTCAAGACGTTACACGCCGGCACGTCACTTCTATGGATCTCATCTCCCGGTATCTCCCAATCTGGGGTGATATTGACTCGGCTATAACATACATACACGTACTATACGCCCCAGTTCAGCCGGGACACCGCGCTGATTTTTTTGGAAGTTTGCCCCGTCATTTTGAAGAAAACAGTCACCATATTGTTCTGGGAGGCTTTAATACTGTCATTTCTAGTCAACTAGATAGGCACGACGCGGCAATCGAAATCCTCTTCGAGGGCGAAACAAATTGCTCGACTGGATGAGTTCAATCCGTTTGGTCGACCCTTGGCGACTTCAAAATCCAGATCTCCAACACTTTACAAGCCCCAACTCAAGTTCACGAATTGACTATATTTTAGTCAGCTCTCAACTTTTTCACACGGATTTTCAGATATTCACCACGATTTTAAAGGCTTGGCTGGAATTGGCGACCATACCGGAATTACTTTTCGACTTGGCTGTTCAATCTTCAAACCGTCAAAAAGGGCCCCATGGAAATGCCCAGTTTGGGTAATCTAGTTGCCTGAAGCCCAAGAGTATTTGCACAACTCCTTGAATGAGTTAGCGAATCCTTTTTGGGCTCCTAATTGAATTTCCTATAATCCGGGATTCCTTTTGGATGAACACAAACGGAACGATTCTATGTTCCTGCGTGAGTCGTTGTAGAAGAAAAAGAATGAACGCCTGCGGGTGCTTGAAAATCTTCACCTTAGAGTAAATGATCTTCAGCATCTGCACGCTCAGGAACCATCTAGTGTCCATCTGGACCATATTACTATCGCAAAAACTCAGCTTAAAGAAAAGCTGAATGATCAAAATTACTATTCGTCCAAGCATAAGTTTACCTCCGACTTGGAATCCACTAGGGAGCGCTGCTCCAAATTTTTCTTCAGACCGCCAGCCATTCTTCACAAGACGCCCATCCCGGTCGATTCAATCGAAGACCTAGATTGACTTGTTCCTCTTTTTTGTCATACTGGTCTGGGATTTACTGTTCGCCTTCGAAGGAGTTTGGCCATAGTAAACCAAAATGGGATCCTCTAAAATTGGTCCAAATTCTTCAAGACACTAAAGCGCTTCTCACCTTGAGGGATCAGGCTTATTTAGACAGCCCCTTTAGAGCCTATGAGTTTTATTGGGCGCTAACACACACGGCAATTGGATAAACTCCGGGACCAGACGACCTTCCTGTTGAATACTATAAGACAGACCCCTCTGGAGCAGATTATTCGAAGTTATATATGCTGCTCAATTCCAAAGGGAAAAAATGACTAAATTTCAGCGGAGGGTCCAAGTCTCGCTTCTTTATAGAAAAAGCGATCGGAAACTTCCCAGCAATTATCGACCAATTTCATTACTTAATGTGGACGCTAAAATCGGGCCCAAAATTTTGGCTCATCGGCTCGGATCCGTATTGGGAAGATTACTTCACCCGGACCAATTTGGATTTGTACCGGGTCGGGACATTCGCCACGCACATTTACGGTTCCAAGCTTTGACCCAACTATTTGGGGGTGGAAATTCCCCGGCTGGCGCCGTTTTACTAGATTTCGCTCAAGCCTTTGATCGTGTCGTATGGGACGCACTCGATATGGTTTTAATGCACTATGGATTTGGGGACCAATTTCGCCGCTGGATACGAATCCTCTTCCCGGGTACCCTAACTACCCTGATGTTCAATGGCCAACCACTTGACCAATTTGAACAATGTGCGGGGGTCCGTCAAGGGGAACCATTATCGCCGGCATTATTTGTGCTCTTTATTGAGCCTTTGCTTAATTTCCTTCGAGTTCGTCTTCGCAATTATAGACTTTAAAATCAGTTGGCCACTCACTTAATTAGTGATACTCACTCAATTTGCGACTGCGACTCACTCAATGATTCGACCCATACAGTTATTAGCTTTGCTGATGACTGCACCGGACTCCTTCATGATTTACGCCATACCAGTTACTTCCTAAAATTGGTGGGGAACTTTTGTGAGGCCTCTGGTATGAGTCTTAATATGGCTAAGTCAGTAATCCTTCCCTTTCAACCTTAGACTGCGGAAAATGAGCCATTAGGACAAAACCTTCTATCATTGGGAGTAGTTGTGATAGACAATGATGCCTGCACCAAACTTTTGGGTTTTATTACGGACCTGCCCTTTCGGATGCTGATCGACTCCAGCATCTTATCGTGGAAATGGAAAACCGGTGTTCGCTATGGATTCACCGCGCAAGGACTTTACGAGGTCAAGTTGTCTTTCTTCGACATATAATTCTACCTGTACTATGGTACACGGCCAGTGTTTGTTATATTCCATCCACTGGCTTTCAAGATCAACTTTCACGACTGATTTCACGCTTCATGTGTCGTTTTAAGTCTTCTAACGCTCTGGCCCGGGAGTGGTGGTTCCTCCCTAAAAGTTAAAGTGGGTTAGGTTTAACACTCAATTTAGAGTCTTCAACTTCACACGCTAAGTAAAGTAATTTTAGCTGGTAGGATGCCGTCTAAGTTACCAAGTTGGGCGGACCCAATCATTCGACTTTTCGATAAAGCCTTGGGAACACGACTATGATATTCTTTACGCCCCGATTTCTATCGGTCCGGACCACGTGGGATCGCACCGTTTCCATCGCTGGACAAGTCTTGGGTCGTATTGGCACTTCGTACTTTTTACATGGCGTACTCAATTCGCAAAAAACTTACAAGGCTTCAAGTCAAATTTGACAAGCTAACATGGCCCATTCTAAATAATGTGGATATTACCTACGGCAACTTTGGTAGAACTCTAGCCGGAGCTACAAGGCCACTGGGATTAGTAAAAATATTAGTTGCCCAAAAAATAGACCGGCGCAACTACTCACGGTGTGCCCAACACCTATTACGGCTATAAACCTTTCACATTTTTAAGCCAATTTGGCTCCGGGCGGCTCGTCAGCGTGCATTCATGGAACAATTTCTTGGGCAAGGCCGGCTCTCTGCTGCGTTCAATAGACCCTTATCCAATAGGGCCTTGTCAAGCGCCGAAGTTTTACGCCGCACATCACACCTGGACTTTTGTTACTTATGAAGTATCAGAGTTAAGTGTGGCAAGAATTCGAAATTTTTTAATGAAATTTGATTTACCGGCATTGCCCCTTTCTCGACTCGGCGACTCAGATAGACCTGATACGACTATGTGGACCCGTGACTTCGAACTGGCTCGACATGTCTTGCCAGTCTATTCCGACCTTCTTTATCGGCTCCAGCACAACGCTTTATTCCTCGGTTATCGTCTTCAGCATCTTACTGCTGCAGTTTCAGCCTGCCATCATGGTTGTGGAGTTCTGGAAACTGCCCCACACTTATTTTGGTATTGCGATTTTGCGACTCAAGTTTGGTCTAAATCGCTCAATGCTTTTCGAGGCTTTTTTCGGGCCACACTGGAATGGGAGTCGCTTCTTTTTTTCAATTCTGAACCAACTGACCATGCCAAGTCAAGTTACGGTTACAGTTTATTTGTTATTTTCCACATTGTTCGAGTAGCGGTTCTACGTTGCTTGTGAATGCATAGGAATGATATTCGCTTTCATGAGTTTCAAGCCAACATTATCGAAGTTATAGCTCAAGTCGAGGCTGTTATAGTGCTTCACATACAGCACTTCTATCAAGACTTATGCTGCAAAAGTTTAGTCCATTCAAGTGCTAAATTGCGGCAATTACTTGAGTTACTAGCCAGACTGAAATCCACCAGCAATTTACAGCTTAAATTCCACATTGAAGACTTGGTGCAGCTAAATAATACTTCGGCACGTTCTCTTTACGATGGACATTAACTCGGAGCATTATTTCTAATTATACCCTCAACGTCACCCAAGGAGTTGTCTACTCCTAATTAGGGGCTTCGCATACCGACGTCTTATGGGAGGTGCTGTAACGATTCCCTCACGACAGTGCTTTCGGCATTTATTGCAAGCTATCAACTTTTCGACTTCCCAATTGTAATCCCCCCAAATAGCATCATCTGTCATGATTCGAACTCGACTTGAAGCAGAGGTAGTAAAACCACTGCACCAAAAGACCCGTTATGAAAATACCGGAATTTTTGTGCTTACTCTGGATGCATCTTCGGCTCACTATGTGACTCAAAGTTTGTATGCCTGCCGTCCTCGATTTACAATTTTAACCTTTTTTAGTTTACTTCTGGATACTTGCTATGAGAAAGCATCTCTAACTTTCGGAAAGTATAAATCGCAGATTGCTATTTGCGATTGCAAACACGTAAATTCCTGCTGAGCTTTCTTAGCTAGAAAAAATATATTTTAAACATAGCTAGTGAGACTGATGTACTGCTCATCTCCTTACTCATCAGTCACTGCTCAGACTTATGTCACACAGTATGGTAATATCCGAAATAAATGCCTAAATATGCTGCATGAGATTTTTGTGTGGTCTAAAGATTAAATTCGTAGTAAATAGCTATGTTTTTTTGGTTAGCCAGATTCAAAGTCATCACGGCATACTGCAAAACAATGAAGCGTGCCCTAAGGGCTGCTGCCGCGACTGCACCACGCCGCTCGCCACGTTTGAACAAAATTCAAGCACAGCAAGCAAAATCCACTGAGATACTTATCCGTGCTCGACGCATTTCGAAACCGAAGAAAGCCGTTATAAACAAGAAAACTGTGCCGCTTTCCACGCTCTCGCGGTGTTTTGAGACTCGCTACGAAGCGAAAGGTTTCGCTACTGTAATCGGGGTGGATGAAGCCGGTCGGGGACCTCTAGCTGGACCGGTCGTAGCTGCAGCATGTCATGAACCGCCAGAGGTAGCAATCGCGGGCGTTAACGACAGCAAGAAAAATAGAGCTACATCGCGAGGCGTTGTTTGAGTTGCTAACTACTCACCCGAGGATAACGTACGCTGTACACGTAAATAGTGCGCAACGCATAGATGAGATTAACATTTTGCAAGCATCACTGGAATCTATGACTAAATCGGTGAATGAGGTGGTGGAGCTCCTGCAACAAAATGACAAGACATTCGTGCTTGTTGATGGCAACAAGCTACCGCCAACGCTGGAGCTACCGGCTGAAGCGGTGGTCAAAGGTGATTCAAAGGTTTTCAGCATCGCGGCGGCTTCTATCATCGCCAAAGTCACTCGAGATCGAATCATGCGCGAATACGACGATAAGTATCCGCAGTATGGGTTAGCGCAGCATAAGGGGTACCCAACGCAAGCCCACGTGGCTGCCATAGCCAAGTGCGGACCATGTGAGATCCATAGGATGTCATTTGCACCATTGAAGCCGAAAAAGACAAAAACAAGTAGAAAAGTGTAGGGCTTAATGGAAGCAAACGGCATCTTATGATTTGCCCATGTTTAATCCTTGATTACTTACAATTATTTATGATCGGAGCGGAGCTATTCGAGCTGCTGTAGTGGTTGGACTATCGAAGCCGCAATAGCTGCCATTACTGTCAAGTCCTTGCGGTGAACTCGCATAAGACGACGTCGATAGCTCGTCCGTTGCGTGGCGCATTAACGACGGTAGCTTGAGCGATGTTACGACTTGAATATGAGCTTCAAAACACGAATCACATACACGCTGGGCCGTCATGTATCCTAGATGAGGAAGTGCTAGCTGACGTGTCGAATGCTCGAAGCAGAACGAGTTGCCACATTGACGACAGTGGTGACGACGCACGAAAAAGTGAAATGTGCAGTCGCACTCGTAACACGTTTCCGTTTTGGCAAATCGAGGAACGACAACTCCGGGACGAAGATGTGCGGCTGGTGGCATATTGAACGAAGAAGCATTGGACGACGATCGCGCACGGCACAAGCCAGCGGATGCTGAGCGTCTTGGTACCGAGAAGCGACCTCTACTATAAAAGTCGTCGTCACCATCTCCAGCGTACTCATCGCCGTACGATGAGCCTGCGTAGTTTGGACTGTCGAAGTATGCGGGCGTACGACCACTGGTCGCGTGCGTCGTGCTGTAGGGTGTTGCAAAATTCCAGCGCGAGGGACCTTGGCGACCACACGAAGTCAAAGGTGCAGGAACTGGAAGACAATAATCGACAGTACGTGATCGACGCCGGTTGTCAATGCACGAGGCTGGACCAGCGTCAATAACGTTATTACCCGTCTTAAGCTCGAATGCGGGTAGCTGTAGTTGCAACTGCATCGTTTTGCGCTTGATCTGAGAAGCCACAAGCTTTTGAAGCGCGACTTCTTGTTGCTGCTGACGTTCTGGAGAAGGTTCATCAGTTGCTGCCTCTCGAATCTTCTCACGCAACCGATTCGCCTCTTTTTGAGCTTCCACCTCCTGACGCCACCACAATTCCAAACTATAGCGCCGATCACGGGGTCGCGACGCACGAGGTGAAGCAGGTGGTGTTGTGTCTCCAAACTCTGCATCTTCGTTTGCCGGTGCAAGTGCAGGTGGCAGGCTGTAACGGCGAGTCCGACGTGAATTGGGTGTCTGCAGCTTCGGTTTTTGGTGACTATACGATAAATCAACCACACAGCTGACATCACGGCCATTTGCTGCGTTTGGGTTTCCATCAGTGTCTGCCGTAACAAGTTCGTCCGAAAGCTCAAGCTCCAGCAGATTTGCGCAGTCATCTTGGTTGCTGTCGTCTTCTGGTAAAGGCTTCTTCGGCAAGAAACTGTGACCATTCTGTGGAGACTTCTGCGCAGGCCCTTCGTCGAGCTTAAAATAAGAGTTTGGTGTCTGCTGGCTTTCCTTGCTTGCACTTTGAGCCACCAAGACCTGCATTTGTCGACGTAATTCAGCCAGCTCGTCCTTCAGCTGAGCATTGTCTTTCTTCAGCTTTGCCACATTTCTGCTTTCTTCTCGCAGCACCTTCAGCTTCTTCTTAGCAGCGAGCGTGCGCACCGCGCATTGAAGCGTCAGTGTAGCACTGCACACCTTAAAATATTTCTGTTGAGCGGAAAATCGACGCCATGCTGTAGCAATTTTTGTCACTGCACGAGTCTCTCGAAGTGCCTGGACAACACGCGTTGCAAGATAGCACCGATAACGACACTGCACCGCAAGGACTCCAGCACGGGCGCGGAGGAATCTGCTTCGAGCACAAAGCTGACGCATTCTTGCTTGAAGCACTTGAGCTTGTCGCATGGCACGTATCCAGCTAACGTATCGGTAAGCGCGACGTCCGCGTATCCGCGCTTGCACCACAATCGTAGCCTGACGCTGTCGCCTATAGTTACAGCAGGCCACAAATCCTCTTACGTGTCGCTGGATGACCAGACTGGCCCCCTGGCGTATCGAAACGCGCAGATTTTCTAGCTTTTCGTATGGCTTCCGACGAAAAAAAACATACGTCTTGCCAAGATTGACACCACAGCGATTCTGATCATTCTCGTCATCCTCGCTAGTTCCTTTCGCATCTTCATCCGACTCGCTGTCAGTAAGAAGAAACTGGATAAGTTGGTGAAGACACAAGTCAAGCTCGCTCCAATTTCGGTGACTTCTATTCACACCACTATCCTTTAGCTTGGAGAGCCAAAGCAGCACCCGACGATAGCGCCCGAGAAACATTTTGTGAGTAAGACGCACAGGAAAGCCAGCACGCGCCACTCTCACAGCTTCAAGTACACCACCACTGCGCAGCTGTTCAACAACACGAGTGCTTTGGAAAAGCGAGCCCACGTGAGAGTCGTTAGGCTTAATACAGCGCACATATCGAGGCGTTGTGGCACGGACAGTGCTCAAAAGCTCATTCAACTGGATTTTAAACTGTGTCCCCACACTGACAGCCGCGATGGCCGACTTTGCTCGTCGGCGATTCCGACCCCCATCCAACACACTTTCTCCATTGGAACCATCAGCCGATCCGGCGGCAAGAGCTTGAATAAGAGGGCTCACCGACCCAGCCAGCAACTGGGCTGCACTCTCGCATAACGCGTCCTTGTTTTTTGCAAGAAATCCTTCAATTGCGTAAGTCACAGACCCAGCGTAATGTGCCACAATAAATTGCGTCGTGCGCTGAAACCTTGGGGCTGAGCGGAAATGTGGGTGCGGGTTCTTTGTCTCAAATTCCAGGTAAAACTTGGCCACAAGAGCACGGTCTGCGCCTTGCGGAAAGACACATTCTTGGTCTGTCAGCGAGAAAATCCCAATGGGCCGATTCTCAAATAATTCAAGGCACGCGATATTGTTTGGAAAGTCGACAAAGCTCCAGCGAATACCCTCCTCACGGTACAGTCGCTGTTCCTCTTCAAAAACGTACTGATTAAATTGGTGCTGAAGAGCTTCATTGGCATAGTTGATGCAGAGCTGCTCGAATGAATTATCCGGCATGTCTTCAAAGCCAAAGATATCAAGCAACCCAATAAAATCCGAAACGTCTTCCTCATCGTCCACGTCACTCGTATCGGCATCCCATGGCACACTGGCATGTCGTTGTAATTTGTTATTGACACGGGCTACAAGCCACTCGAATAAAAGCCTGTAACACTCCATGGTCAATGCATTGCGCGTATTCCGTGCCTGGACCACGTCCACTCCAACAACTAATGTTTCATTCGAAGCGTGCAGCGAGCGCTTGGTTAGTGCATGGTCTAGTGCTTCTGTAGACACTCCCAGTAACTCGGCTGCCTTTGTAAAATGGTTGCATAGTCCACTTGTCGAGGTTACAATTCGCACTTCATCAGCAAAAACATTGTCGTCGCCCATGTGTGGCACTTGTTCAAAATCCACGTTGCCCATATGAAGCACAGCTGCCACAACCTCCAGTACTCCACCAATCTCCCGTTCACTCATCCCAAGCTGTTGCATAGCTCTCTTTGTCGAACGAAACTGTACCGCATCCTTCACGCCATCGCGACGCTTAGAGCACAAGCTCTGATTCAATAACCGAAAGCTATTGGGACCGCTACTCAAAGCTAAACCTTGCATCTGCTCTTTCGTTATGCACTTCGTGTCGGCACTAAGCAATTCATAAAAAATGTGGAAATTGCGTTCTTGAGGAGCTTGCTTAATGACGCGAATCTTTTCCAAAAGATAAGTTCGAATCCGGGCGCCTGCAAGTCTCTGTCGCTGATCACGAAAGCGTAGCTCAATAAATTTGCCAAATCGCGAACTATTGTCATTTCGCACGGTACGTGCGTTGCCAAAAGCTTCTAAGATCGGATTGGACTGAAGCACTTGCTCCTCGATTGATGTGCGAGTCGGCGAAGCAGAAGGTGACTTGAGTTGCAGGCTCGTTGAAGTTGTCAAGTTATTGCTAGTGCCACACGTGACGGCAAAGTACGTCATGATAATCTTTGTGGCCTCAGTCTTACCTGCGCCACTCTCACCACTGATAAGAATCGACTGGCTGCGGCCATTCTGAACAATGTCCATGTACGCCGCTCGGGCGACAGCAAACAGATGTGGCTCCCTCGGATCTGTGGCCGTGATGCGATCACTAAGCTGCGAATTGTGGCTATAAATGTAGTCATGCAGCACTTCTGCACCGTAAAGATGAGGAAGATCTTGAAAAGGGTTGATAGAGATCAAGATGTCGCCAATGTGTGTATAGATGACATGGCGCTCGTACCGCAGTCTCAATGCGTTGAGAATACTGGCTTCGTGCAAGTGTGGGAGGGCCACCAAGTCGCGCTGATTCTGCTCACGTGGCATGTTGCGCGGCAGCACATTAATACACTCCCCCGAGTCGGCAAAATTTAGATCCAAGTGTCGTTGTCTAGCTTGAGCATTCTCATTTTCGTCATACAAATTGCGGTTTGCAAAGCGGGATGTTGTCGTCTCCTTTTCGCTTAGACTCTCCAGCTCGACCGTCATGGCCTTCTGATGCACATTTAGAACTCGCGCTGCGAGCCACACAAAATCACCTGTTGGGTCAGGAACCCACACGCGCGCGCCCACATCCATTACTTGAAAATAGTAAGGTTTCCCCTTGCGGCTGAAGTCAAGTTTTTAAAATGGGAGCACGAGTCACCGTCCGTTACTATTTATACGCAATGATTGCGCGTTTGAGCAATCTTACAATTATTAATTTAAGCCGAGCGACTTGTGTCTGATCGGGGAGAAGTCACAGTGACTGTCGAGCGGAAAATGGTTACCTCTGGTAAAAAGAGTAGTTGCCGTTGGCCTTAATAGAATCAGGCGTTTTCTCGCCAATATAAATTGCGCTGCGCCGCTTGATTAGCCAATAATCGTGACTTGTTCTACCCAATCCTAGAGAGCCGCTGAAAATTCCCCAAAGCTCCGCAGTCTCGAATCAAGTCATTGTGGTCAGCAAAAAGGCGCATCATGTGTCCCAGCCCACGATGTCCCGCTCGTACCTGAACTGCAACTTGCAGTGTTGGTACAATCGAACGAACCTGTAGAGCGTTTACAGCACGGTTGTGTCGCTGACAGTCACGTGCTTGCTTGCCAAGTAGGCCTTCAACCCGCGCAGCTGCCCTCGTCGCGCTCTCCTTTTCTTTGCGTCCTTTCAGAGCGCTTTGCCAAAGTTTCGATTAGACGTAACGCATATGCCAAAATCGTGTATATGGGGCATAAACTGGAGCTAAATTCTGGGCATATTTGAAGCCAACAAAATTGGAACGCACACTACTGTAAGGTGCATAGCTATAGTACTTGTACTAATATGACTAGAAGTAAGAAAAAAGCGCTCGGCAGTTACGTTATCAGCTGCGTCATACGGGGTTTGGTGAATTTCAACTATGTAATGTATAATCTTTTGTACCGATATTTATTTTCACATGTTTAACACAAGTCATAACAAATTTCAAAATATAAATATGGATTTAAAATCTGCAATGACCTTCGTGTTGTCCAACTCAAAAATTTGCCTGAACACGATCATCACCGGGTCAGGTCTTCCAGCCCTGGATTTTCGACCAATGCCTCGAGTTTTGAGCGCAAGGTTACCTTGGGTAGTACTGATAAGGCGAGAAGCAAGGAGATGAAAGGTAGAGCTCAAATCCTACACCGTTTAAACTTGCACCGAATTAATTGTCATGACAAAACCTGGCTGCACCGGAAACTGTTCACAACATAGAAGAAATGGAAACTCACGCGAACACACATCACTCATAAACACGATGCTTGGGATCAGCTTATGCTGGCCTTGATGTATAGTATATAGAACTTTAGCTCGACCACTCCAAGCCCGGGTTCAAGCTCGACCAAAGCACCGTCAATTTGTGAGGCAAAAATTTAACGATTCTGATATCATGCAGAACTTCATTTAAAGGAAACCAATATTGTTAAATTATGCTTATGCGATTGATCGATTAACCTTTGCACCATATTACCATTAGTACGACGCACCTTAGCGATGGATGTCGTCAATAAGGTGAGGCGGGCAAAGCGTCCATCGTTTTTTCAGAATTGATGAAATGCATCTATATTGCTTGAATGATACAATACGTGAGTCTTTCGAAAAGCGTCTTCGCATTAAGTTGTGTGTTCTGCGCAGAAATTTGCGATCTACGTGTCATCTAAAAACATGAAAAAAGCGCACGGTTCCACTCCGTGCCGTCCCTTTCCCTTTCCAAGTAGTAGCTCAAACAACGCAGGCAATTCTTCTATAATGCTTGGCTCCACACACTATTCCAGCTCGCTCCATCACTCAGCTCACCATTGTACTTTATAATATATAAGTACAAATTAAGGAATTAAAGTATGGATATCTTATGTCTGCGTGTTCAGATTTTAATTCACATTGAGACCAATTGCGCAAAACAAGTTTTTTCGGCAACTATTTTTTATGTCGCCTTTTTTGGCTACCGCGATAAAGCGAAAGTCTGTTGGGGTAGAACGCCTAATTTGCTGAAAAGCCAAAGACGAAGTACGGCTCGTTGCGACAACGCCTACAAGGACAAGGGCTCACACGCATACCCGCTATGTGTTTCAACCCGCTTATTTAATTCCTTGTCCGAGAACATTAGTGTCACTATCTTTTAAAGCTTAATGCGCTTTGATTCTGATAGTTTAGCTTTAGAATGGTAAGACGTTACCTTATCGTCCATTTCAGACAAGCCTCAACTGACCATGTTTAGCATTCGACTAGTCTGTAGTGAACCCAGCAGTTGTATCTTCGCTGAAAGCTGCAGCGAAGATGGCTTTATGGGACGTCCAATAAATACGATACAAAGCCAAGTTTCTGTGGTTATCGAGGTCATTGCCTGAAATCGTGTTTTTCTGCATAGCTTGTGGGTACCTTTGAATTAATATAGTTCGTGTGCAATATGTAGACACCATGTGAAGAGGGATTCCTTCAAGCTCAGGTACGCATTTGTCATGCAATCTGAAACTACATCAACGATATATCTTGAACATATATTACTAGCAGGTATCTTTCTCGGTAGAATTTTCCCTCAAGATCTTACCTTATAAACTGTTTTTTCAAGATGACCCAAACCTGCATGTTGCGACACAGTAAAGAGTAAGTTTGGGATATCAGACCCGATCAAGCACGCTCGTTGACTTTTTTCAAAGCTATAAAGTAAGCTTGAAATCTTTGTAAAGCCTTCCTCGGAGGTTTATCTCCGTAGAGACAAATTTGTCAATATTGACACTTCGCTTATTGGTCCTGACGATTTGAATTTTGCCTTAGGTAATCCTCAGAGCTGATCGATCTTCTTCAAAGCAGCTATTGACAAATGCATTGTCAAAACCGCCCCGGTGAAAGCTTGCAATGGTCAGTCAGGACGCTCGATAGAATAACCATCAACTCTAATCACGTACCGCTAAACGTACGGACAGCCGTGCAGGATATACTGACTCCCATGTTCGGAACTGATAGTAGCCATTTATCGTGAGAGTGCACTGTACAACGTAAATTCGGAAACGTTGTCAACCGACGCACTCATTGAAATGGGGGTACTTTTGCGTTACTCGGCATACGAAAGGCACGAAGAAGTCTCAATTTTCTGTTCGAATTTTGAGCACAAGTAATTGGGGATAAGTGCAAATGCACAATCAACTTTGCCGTTTAGGCCAAGGAGGCTCAAATGATCTCACATTGCTCACGTAGCAGTTATTAATTGCCTGGTACTTAGTGTCACAAGATCAACATTGTATCTCACTCCTCTATAAAGTAGAAGGTTTGGTAGTAAACCCCTAATAAGGAATAAACCGGATCCTTGGAAAAATCAAGATATCTGAAGTGTACACTGTCTATAAGGCTGATCCACAACGTTCTCCTCAAAGATGGACGGTGTATCCGAACCATCAAGAAGGGTTGTATCGATACGCCAGTGAGACGGTTTAAAAGTCCTTAGTATCGTAATAGATCTCTTTGTGAAATTTGAGGTTTTTGTCAGCAAGGAGTCATTTCTTGTTCTTTACATGGCCAAGAATAATTTTACTCTGGGCTTGGCATGCCCAAATTTTGGAACGATTAGCGGGAAAAAGTATAGGTATCAGTCACTTGATACCACGGAACAGAGCCCTAGCAGATCATGTTCTCGTCCTCTTTATGTCCACAGCTAACTCAAAGGGAAGCCTAAGAAAGTATACGCCCCCAAAAATGGAAGTTGCAATATCTTTACAAGCAAGACGTGACAGCGACATTAAATTTTTGGGTATCGGGAAACGTCAAGTTCCGCTGGCAGCATCGGTTGCCGAAGATGCTAATAATAAATTCCAAACGAGCTTCACAGTGGCAAAGTATCGGTATTGAAAGCTCCGCAAGCGGTCTTCAGTACAGTGGGTAACACATGTCCACAGGTGGGCTAGGATAGGATACAAAAAACGTTCCCTGTGTATGTAAAAAATGACATCGGGGTTGACAAAACGACCTTATTTCGCACTGAATAATACACTTTAACCAGTCGATTGTCACGGTAGTTGCGGCCCGAATGAAGTCGCTTCCAGAGTTGTTAGAGCAACTAAACTTTAAAAACCCAAAACGCCTGACTCTTTGGACAGCCAAAAATATCTTGGCGGTAACTTCAAGGAGTATGATACTCATAAATACATTCACTTAGCTCACGTCTATCATGCTTGCTGACAAAAAAGCATTGACGCTGCCGGGATGCTAAGTTTGCCGAAAGGAATTTTGTCGCAACGGCTCCTTCATATATTCAGACAAGAAACTTCTAGGTCACGATGACTGCAAGCCTTTAGCCCGCCCTTTAAGGTAAATAAGTGCGAGCGCCACGCGCACTTGATCGTTCGTAATCGAGGCCGCCTTAGTGGCTATCTCTACCTCCTTAAACCAGAAGAAAAGGTTGGGCTTTCTTCTTTTCAAAGGTAGAAA
Organism: Plasmopara muralis; assembly: GCA_003676415.1. Lineage (NCBI taxonomy): Eukaryota > Oomycota > Peronosporomycetes > Peronosporales > Peronosporaceae > Plasmopara > Plasmopara muralis. The sequence goes on along the minus strand of RCHQ01000071.1, from coordinate 191,111 downwards.
CCATAATATTTTGCCAGCGCGCCGCTGGGAATATCCGTGCTGAATCTTTACAGGAGCATAGACTTTGCTCGTAGTGCTCGAACGCTATGATGCGTTACAACATTTTAAAAGCAGCTGGGGCTACAATGCAGTCGCCTCCTCAAGCCCATAGGAGCCAACAAACTTTCCGAGATGCGTTTGACAGAAGCGGGGAATAATTTGGATTCATCCTTTGCGAGGATTCACGTTGACAATCGGGGCTCGATTTTTTTTACAGCGGGCAAGGTGCGTAATACGATTTTTTGATGAAAAAATCAGTGTGTCATCTAAAATTAATATAACCTTATATTTTATGTCCTACCTATTCTCCATAAGCACTTACAAGCAATGCTTTTTTTCGAGCAACATGATCCGATAAAACAAGTGACGGCTCCTTTTTACGGGAAGCCAGCTTTTTACCCAAAAATTCTGCTACATAACGGTAGACGCTTGACGATTTATACTCCCCAGCAAAAGTCTCTTGTCTGCCGGCAAATTTTGCTGACGACTTTGTGAAACATATATAAAATCTAAGAAAGATAGCGACCACGCAACTGAATGCACAGAATGAATGTCTCGTGTTTTAGTCAAACAGCTCGACTCGTACAGTTGTGTTTTCCTCTCCGACTTCTGCGCCGCTACTGGCGCGGAGAAATGTCCATCCACTCTGCAATACCTAGCTAAAATATGTTGGCGCCAGATGCACGTTCTTTCCCGTCTGCTATTAGCTAGCCGGAGTGTAGAATGCGCGAGATGCATACCCCTACGAGCTGCTCCAGCGTGTCTGGTTTACGTCGTTCGAGTTGTTCCCAGCCTGAGCGCCACCGCTACCATATTGGTGGTAGCTCTGTTGGTGAATGTTTTGCTGTTGCTGCTGTTGCTGCTGCTGAGGAGCTTGTTGTTGCTGCTGATGAGACGGAGACTGCTGGTAACCCTGAGGCATCATGTGGCCCCACCCACCCACTGGCTGCGCGCCATAGTTGCCCGCCCAGCCGTAATGCTGATTGTATGAACCAGTCATGGCCGCTGACGCATTAGGCACCGGCGGCATGACTTGTTCACGGCCTCCGGCATTTCCGTATCCCTGCATGTTTACGTTTCCGCGCTGTCCGTGCGACTGCTGCGTAACAGGACCAGATCCTGAGCCGCCCTTGCCATTCTGATGACCATGGTGGCCAAGATGGCCACCTTGCTGCTGCATCGGAGTTTGCTGCATGTATGCGGCATTAATCTCGCCAAATCCTTGAGGTAAAGCGCCAGCGTACTCATGCTGCTGAGCCATCATGTGCTGGTCCTGGTATGGCATGTTTGGCGGGTTTGAAAAGCCCGGCACTGGACCTTCAACTCCATACGGAATGCTGCCGCGCGGGGGGTATTGAGTGCGCGGGCTGTACTGAGAAAACTTTAGAGCAAAAGAAACAATAAAACGTATTCTGATAAGCCAAGAAATTACAAGCAGCCTACCTGCGGGTTTTGATAGTAGCCGTAGCCTTGGTAGTAGCCAGCATAGTTGTACGGGTTGTACGGTAGTGCCATACCAGGTGGAGGAGGGGGAGCATAGTGATAACCCTGCTGCATACCGGCCTGAGCTTGCTGGTGCATCTGAGCCGGCGTTTGCTGCTGACCCGAATTCGGCTGACTCTGCTGAACCTGATGAGTTTGTTGCTGTTGTACCTGCTTTTGCTGAGTTTGCTGTTGCTGCTGTTGCTGCTGTGCCTGTTGTTGCAAAGGAAGCTGCTGCAACTGAGTCACAGGCTGCTGCCCTCGAGATGGCGACTGAACTGCAACTTGGGCAACAACTCCACTGCGGGCGTTAGTGGTCTTTGGAGTTCCGGATCCAGCGGAAAGTTGGCTAGGCGTTGAGGTGGTAGAAGACCGACCAAGATCCATCGAGTATTGGCCATACGACGCTTGATATAATCCCGTGCCGTAGCCAATGTTCATCTTGTTTGTCTGTGTCGTAGCTCCTTGCGCTTGGAACGCCCCTCCCTGAACACGCGTGGGGGTATTACGCTTTACCTCATCAGGCTTAGGCAAAGACGCAGGAGACGGAGCCGAAGGCGCATACTGTGGAGATTGACCTGTAGTTGGCGTTACACGGCCTGAGTCTACCGAAAGTCCAGGAGGTGCCGACGAAGAAGATTTTGCAGCAGCTTTCTCCTGTGAGCAGTGCTGGTGCTCGCTATGATCGGGAGACAGCATTTTTTGTGGAGAAGCAGTTGTCGTAGCAGTTCCCCAGCCACTCTGAGTCGTTGTGGTTTTTATGATAGATTTGCCACTCTTGTTTGAGCTAGTCTTCGTAGTCGTTTTGGTCGTCGAAGACCAACCAACTGGGGATGAGGGCTCATGGGATTCAATGCCGTTGAGCGAGAAGCTGCCAAATTGGAGCGATAGATTTGGCGTTGCAGCACTGTCCCATTTGCCCATCTTAAGATACGGACGAGGGCTCGTTGAAGCCGAACCTGTCGAGCGAGGCGCCTCAATATCCTTCGGAGAGCCCGGCACAACCGTCGGTCTTGTATCAGCAACTGGAGACTTTGGTGCGACAACTTTGCTTGCTGGTGGGGAGAGAACAGAGCTGCCACGTGCCCAAGCGCTTGAAGCAGACGCAGTGGAGCCATTGGACGTGACAGGTACAGAAGCAGACCATTCGTTCATCGTCGAAGTTGCTACATCCAGAGCACTCCATCCACTAGCAATATTCGGAGAAGTCGCTTCCACATTAGTCTCCAAAACTTTAGTCGTCTCTACCATCTTTTTAGGCGACACAATCGGGCTAGCCATTTTCTCCACAGTTTTATCAGCTTCCTCGACAGCTGTAGTTTCTTCAATTGTATTCGTACTACTGCGTTTCTGTGTCTTTTTGATTTTCTTCTCCTGTTGCACCTTTTTATTTTTTGGACTGGCAGCCTTAGGAGAATCCACTACATCAGTATTAGCAGCAATATCAGTATCTAAAGCAGATATAATCGATGTAGGTTTTGGTTCTGCTGGTTTTAGTGTTGGGATGGAACTGGTAACATTCAGTTTCTTTGTCCAGGCGCCGGTTAGCACAGGGTATACGACAAGAGGGACCTGAGCATTAGATTGCGTAATTATCGTTTTAGTGGCCGTTTTTGCGCTTCGCTCGCCCTTTGAGTCTTTGGCAGTTTTCGGAGAATCAGCTCCATAAGAGTTGTCAGTCAAGTTCGTGTCATTCTCTGGGCTTTCTTCTTCGTTATCACCAGCACAAGATTCACGTGTGCTTTCAGAAGTGACGATAGCACTACCACGACCGCGGCCGCCACGGCCACCGCGGCCACCTCGTGACGAAAATGAGCCGCGGCCTCTCATGCTACCACGACCTCGAGTAAACAAACGCTCCGACGACCTAGGAATCTGTACGTCTCCATCTTGCGTCACATCCCCCCAAGTTTCCTGATGCTTTGACTTTGAATACGAGCGTTGCGACGAATTGTGCGGTTGGTCCTGCAAAGGTAAGTAACACATTATACAACGTCAATAGGAGCAGATAATTACTAGCCACAGACAACCAAAGAGACGCACGTGCTTCTTTTTCGTGTTCTTCTTGGATACAGTGGCCCAAACATCCTGATCATTACCACGGTAGTCCTCCCACAACTCACTAATTACGTTCTCCATGCGCTGGGCGTCGCCCTTGCACTGACCGACAAGTTTCTGAATCTGACTGTCTGTTGTGGCGGGTGGGCACAGCTCGCGGTACTTGGCCACCTGCTTAAGGTAAATAATCAGTATGAGCATCTTAAAATCCACAGGCAGCTGTAAGAGAAAGAAACGTCCTTACTTCGCGCGAGGCGTTCCCACCGACAGGAGTGGAAGAAATCTGTTCATCAAGGCGCTGCATCTGCAGACCTTTCTGCAAGAAGTAGTCGCGCTTGCTCATGGTTCTGTTTTTGATGTGTTTGTACAGGCGGGGGCGGCTTGGCGCAAACGGCGGGGGAGTTTCCAAAAGAGTGATGGTCTCCTTCCGAGCCAAACAAAATGTAGGATTGTCCCCCATTAATTGTCCCGGTCCCGCGGACCCAAAGATCTTGAGTGTAATAAAACCCTTTTTAGCCACAAAGAGACAGAGGTTATACGTGCTGGGAATCCGCGGGCATCGCGGGACTCTTATGAACGTATCAAGAAAAATGTATTATCTGCTACGCTACAACTCGCCACACTCGGTGACGGTAATGGCGAGCTTCGGCTTACTGTTGACCCCAACGGGCACACTCTCCATCTTGCGCAAAAGCAGCAGCGAAGCTGGGTCCAGCACCTTCCCGAATATCACATGCTTGCCGTCCAGCCAGTCGCACGATGCACAGGTAAGGAAGAATTGGCAGCCATTCGTACTTGGTCCACTATTCGCCTTCAATAGCAATGAAATGTTAGTTGGTCTCTAGCATTTTATGCGGGCGAAACTCACCATTGCTAACAATCCCGGCTCTGTGTGTTTGTGGGTGAAGCTCTCGTCCTCAAATTTATCGCCGTAAATGCTGATTCGACCGGTTCCATCGCCCTGCAGCATATATAATCACCGACCTTAGTGTTTATCACAGAACACGTTAAAATTACGGCTGACTGAAACATTACATTAAGAAAATCGCCACCCTGCACCATAAAGTCCTTGATGACTCGGTGAAACGAGCTGCCTTTGTAGCCTACCAGCAGCTCCGATTTTCTGTTTTACCAGCAACGCATAATCAAAATGGCAAAACGTCAGTCCAGCACCAACCTCGCTTTAGCTGCAATAGCAAAGCTGTACCTGTACTCGCCCGTGCAAAATTGCCTATTGTCATGACACGGTATTGGTCAATCTGTAGCTCCAACAGTCAGAATACCGCACGCCCCACCTAAAATTTTCAACCGTGCGTGGGCAATCTTTTTTAAACAGCTCCAGGCGTAGGCGACCGACGGGTGCACCCCCTATTGACACGTCGAAGAATACTACCGGGTTTCCTCGCCGCAAGGCCTCGCTCAGCGCCCCGTCCATTGCCTTGCGAAATTGATACAATAGTATCGGTGAATGTATCAATTATGGCTTATGTATGCTCGACGAGTAATGTCTTAAATTTTGAGCGGGGTCTAAAACTGAAGCATATCAAATCGCAATACTTAATCGCATTTTGCCGGTCATGCATGCGCGTCGTTTTTATAAGGATGTGACTTTGACCATTGTAAAACGCATATGCAAAACAGCTCCACAATCTTTTTTGCGACAAGTTACTGTTCCTGACAAATTCGACATGGCAATGTGGATAGTGTGCATCTTAGTCAACGATTAAGACGATTTAATGTTGGCAAGAGGTGACGCACATTTCCCCGTCTGGTATAACCCGATTTTTGCGTCAATTGGCGATGTTTTTTGTGGCAAAGTGGCTCTCGCAAAATAGGCGACGTCTCAATTACACGCTGCGTCCCAGACTGGCGACTGAAAAGTGTACTTTGTCACTCGTGTAAGTTTGGTGAAAGCCCCGCCTTGTGTAAACTGGTTCACTCCTCTTGTCGGTTCTGCTTTTTTGGCCAGCTGAGTTGTATTGGCGGGACGTAAAAGAGGAGGCGAAAGCTTTGTAAGAGTCTCAAGATGGCGCACCAGGTATAAGATCGGCAGCCATTTTCATAACCCCTTTTCATTATGGAGATGGACACATTCCTGCAGCAGGTGAGACTAATCATAGATAACCACGTCGGTCAAGCTTTGATCCGGTACCACTTGACTAACTGGGTATGTAACGTGCGGTGTCTGTGTGTACCGAAAAGTTTAGTCACTAGAACATCGACTACCGTGAAGAAGCGCGTTAGAATTTATTTGGCTGGTAATTTTATGGGCATTGTGATCTCTAAATTTGCCTAGCGTTATTTCACCGTTTTTGGCGGCAAGGAAAGGCTGACATCCGTAATAGAGATCCTGCAGAGCGATGAGCTTCACGAGTCTTTCTACACTCTGACGATCGTTTATTGCCACGCTCCTTTTCTTTTTTAACAACCCTCACCTACACTAGCCCGGTGTATTCAGCAATTAGCTTACAAGTTTTTGCCTCTTAGCGATCGATTTCCGTGACCTCTCATTCTAGCTTTTCTGTCACTTCACATCACTTCATGTCGTTGTTAGAATAAAGGGTTTTATTGATAGAATTCCACAATATTCTTGACTTTCTCGCTCATCTTTCATAATTTGATTAGATGACTTTGTCGTTTATCTACGAACTCAGGACTCAATCGAGATTTACATTCTGAACGAGTATGCAAGTAACATCTCCTGCTTCTCGAGTTCCAGCCATCTTGCAGGTCCTTTCTTTACTTTTTCGCGATAGCAAGCTTTTCGTTTAAAGTTTTCTTCTCTTAGCTTCTAATATGAATGCATGGTCGTAAATCGAAGCACTTCCATCCTAATCTTGGCCACCCACACACGGATACGCTGTACCAATAGATTTAATCCTCTATACAAACTTGAGCCTGTTCTCATATTTTATTCTCTGTTCTCCTACTCGATGACCAAACCGTCGTCTAAAGATTCCCATAACTTTAGCTTTAAAAAGTGCCTGTACCTTAATCTGCTTCTTGAATAAAAGCTGCTTCTTTAATAAAGGCTGCGCTGCAAAGTAGTTGGTCCACGATAGAGCCGATCAGAAAGAGAGACTATGAAATTCTCACGAAACCGCGGCGGGAAACGCTATTTTTCCTGCCCTCGAGCGATGCACAGTCACTCCGGCAGACTCTCGCCTATCCCGTTACCGCCAAAACTAAACAAGCCTAAGGCTAACAGTGTCGTTAAATAAGTCTCTTTGCCCATGGGTACGCCTGAAAAGATGTAAACTAGCTGAGATACACAACAAGGGCTTTAATTGCAGAATTGAAAGTAGCAGCCTACTTATTGTAGGTAGAAGGAACATTGTATCGTATAAATATACCCTTAAATTGCAGACTATTGCACAGGTGGATCCCGGAGGTAGTGAAGGTTTAATCACCGGGGGACTGCACAACGCCTCCTCTCTGCAAGGTGCTGTGTGACTCCATCATACCAAGTAGCATTTTGACGTCAGTCTTACGCCTAAGCTGTCGATCTTAACCTCGCAAAGGTTCTGGGATACAAAATAAGTAGCGAAATCCCTCATAGATGCAATACAATTAAAATACAATCAATAGGTGCAACTTTCACGTTGCTAATTTAACCTCATAAATTTTGACGGGAATTAATTATCTGGTGACAAGCAAGGTGGTTCTATCCACTGGCATCGTCTGTCGGAATGTGCAACAAGGTAACGAGAAGGTCGCCGTAGTTGGCGTCTGTGTCAGTGCGAATCCGCTCTTCAAGCAAGCGCCCATAAAACTTCTCGTATAGTCGCTCGACGTGTGGCTGCATCCCGTGATAGCGAATCACTGCTGCACTCAGCCCCTTTTCGTCCGTTCTTAGGCCCTTTATGACACGCTCAAAGTGGTCGGCGATCGCTGCGTACGAGTTTAGGGCTAGACGGACTGCGTAGAATATAGTGGCAATATTACAAGCCAGGCAGCGTTTGTTAGCAATTAGCCAGAGATTAATGCTGCAGGTTCGAAGTCAGCAGATATTGCTGTAAATTTTGCCTAGATGCACGCACCGTAAAAAACAAGCGCCTCGGACGCGCGACCGCTAAACTCACTGCACACAGCCTCCTCTAGATCGCTTACAAACTTCTTCTTGTAAATGTCGTTCACCAGCACGAGGTGCTCGCGCGGACTGGAAAACAAGATCCGCACAAATGTTGTCTCGTCCGTGCCCCAGCGTCCCTCGCCTGCATTGTACAGCTCGATAGCATCCGACTTGGCTTTTTCGTACGTATGAAATTCTGGATCGTATGTAACTTGCAAGCGCTGCCATCGTCAAGAAGGTTCATTGAATTAGTACAGTTTATCTTAAGACTGCATATCAAATTTTAATATATCACACCTCGAGTGCCAACAAAATGACCTTGCGGTAGTCGCCACTGAGCTCTGAGCGCATGAGCCAGGTCAGGTCTTTGTTGAAGATGTAGTAATACGTCGACTTGAGCATCGAAAGCTCTTCGTTCGTGCGTCCAAGCAATATCTAATTTGCATACTGCATCAGTAAGTTACACAGCGAAAGCAAGTTCAAAGCAAGCCGCTCAACTGTACCGGATACAATAGTCGCTCTTTTGTGCCATTGCCTGACGTGGCAACGTTTAGCACGAATGCCTCCATTTCCGGTAGTGGCATAGTAAGTAGAAGAACTAGGAAGCGAAAGTGGCCTCTCGTATCGCGGCTCAATGTGTCCTTCAACTCCTCACGGTACAGGTCCTTGTAGCGGTAAATGACAAGAGAACGGTCGCTCGTCGATAGCAAGCTCAGCGTATCTACGAGCACCTTTTCGTCAACACCGAGACCATCCGTTGCGTTACGAATGCGTTCACAAGCGTCATCGATCTCACGGGAATACACTAGCGGCACACCGCGGAACACGTCGTGCGCATGTTGAGGGAATATTTGCTGCATTGCTAATATATAACGCTATAGTCGCGCACTGTACCAGTTATCCAGTCATTCAGTTCACGATGTTACTTATAAATTGTGATATAAAAGCAGACAAGTAAAATTTAATCGTGTATTTTATTTACCGGTCGGTACCAAGGATGCTTACAACAAAGCTTTAACTTCCACACACTCACGCGAATTTGCCTACGGCACAGGGAGCTTCCAGCAAATGCAGCAGTAGCTCCTGGTACTCGCCGCTGGTCTCCCCTTTAATGCGATCTTGCAAAGTCATCTGGTATTTCTTTTCGTAGACCGGCATCACGTACCCCAGATACGAGTTGTAGCGTACGATGGCAGCGCTGAGAGCAGTCGAGTCAGTACCCACGCCGGCCATGGTGCCTTCAATATGCTCGGCAATAAAAGGCCACGCGTTTAAGCTAATTCGGACTGTAATTGAGCCATTGTTGCAAGAGTTAGGCCAGAAAAGTGCAGTAAGAAGTGAGGTAAAGCTTACCGAAAAAAGTGAGAGCGGCACAGTCGCTGCCGCTGAACTCTCTCTCGATGACGTAGACCAAGTCGTGCTCGTATTTAGCTTGGTAGGCCGCGTCAATGTTGCGAAGGTGCTCAGGTGGACTCGAAAGCAATACCTTCAGAAATCCGTTTTCGTCGGTGCCCCATTTGCCCTCGCCAGCCTTGTAGATGAGCTCAGCGTCTTCAGCTGCTTTTTCTTTCGTGTGAAACGAAGCTTTGTAGTCCACCATTGGTTCCTGTTTATATAATCATGAGTACGGTAATTGATAGAGTTGCAGATCTGGAGTTAAATACGTAACCTGCAGCGCCTTCATGATGACAGCCAAGAAATCGCCACTGATCTCATCGCTGATAGCGACCGAAAGATCCGTGTCGTACATCTCAAAAAAAGCCTTTTTAAGAAGACTGATCTCTTCATTGCTGCGACCCATGAGGACGGAATAGAGCAGATGGTCTGAGGTGCCAGCTCCCTTCATGGCGTGGAATACAATGTAAGCTTCGGCCTGAGGCAAGGAGAAGGTGATGAGCTGCAACAGGTAGCCAAAATTGCCTGATGTTTCGCTCTTGACGAGCTCACGCAGTGTCTGGCCGTGCAGATCCTTGTAACGCAGGGAGACCAGTGCACGGTCATTCGGGGACAACGGACCGATCAGTTTGACAAGAGCCTGGTCATCAGTTCCGACGCCATCACAGGCCGCGTGGATCCGTTCCACAATGGCATCGATAGAAGCCGAAAAGTGAGTCTTATCCTTTTTATAGGCATCAAAAGCCGAGGGCGGGTACAGTCTCAACATCTTGAGCAAGTGAGAAATGAAGGTTTGTGAGGAGGCTGTTGCGCTGTGGACGGCGAATAGAAGAATGATCCAGAGGGCAGAATGATTTTATGATTAAATGCCAGAAGCGAGCAAAGTATCCACTAAAAGATACCGTATCACACGTGATTAGCTTTAGGTACAACAAGCACCTGAGTCACCGCTACTTTTGGTGCGGTACACCGCAATGACGTCATTGCCGGAAGATACTAATTTGCTGCCATTAGATTGGTCAACCTGATTACTATTAATAGCTGATGAAAAGTTCTGATTGGTTTAAACTTAAAAAGCTTTCTCGACAAAACTCAACCCAGCTACATGGCGGAGAAGCACAAACTACCGATCGATATTCAGTCCAAGCAGCTCCTGGGTAAGTCCAACCGCACCGTTTCGCCAAATGTTTCCATGGACCTTACTCATTTGTTGTTTGCAGAGGCACTAGTGGATCGCTGCATTGTGCCGCACAAATGGCTTGAGCAACTCAAGCAGATCCGCGACGCTATCGCGAGTCTGTACTCGGAGCTGCCTTTGGCAAGCGAGGCGCTATCTGAGTTTTGCGCCAAGAAGTCAAGCTATGAAGAACTAAATTACTTTGATTGTAAGATGATTCTCAAATACCTTGAACAGTCAAGTGGAGGTGCAACCAAAAACTTCTTTGGTCAGGTGCGGCATGTTACAAAGAAGTAAACGCAGACGTTGAGCTCAAGGTAACTTGATTTTGCAGTATACATCCCCTGTTATAAAGCGATGGAGTGCTTTGATCCGGCAGTATGAGAAGAACAACATCTTTGCGGCTGAGACGGCACGTATCATCGCCCAGAACACTGCGTTTGAAATGTGTGTCTATAAACCAATGGAAAATTGCTAACAGGGGAAGGCTTAGTGCTTGTAGATTGATAATAGTTCTGTACGTGCTGTCTAGTCCGTTTTTGAAAAAGTCTATCCAGCAGAACGAAAAACAAATTGCAGACAATAATCGCAAGCTGGTGGTAAGCTGAGATTAATGATTGCTAAAAGGGTATGTCTGTAAGCTGTGGTGGCGATTATGCCTGTTTTTGGTGTAGGATCTGTCGAGAAGAATTGTGGAGTACAAGCGCAAACTTGAAGCCTCGTGCGCTGACCTGGACATTAAAGTGCGTGAAACATTTTGGCATAGATCATGCTAAGCTTATCTTATACTTAATTACACATGTACAGCATTTAAACCAGGGAGTTAATTTTCGTGAAGAATTACGTCGTCTGCCGCTGGAGCTACCGTCTAATTTGGATAGTGTCGCGATGGCTATCTGTAGTGAAGATATCTTTGACGCATTCGAGTACCACCAAGCTCTTCAGATCTATCTACACGACTGTGAGGTTCCTGTTGCGGCACCAGTGGCGGACAATAGCAAGACTTCTGCTGTAAAAAAAACCAAGAAGGCTAGAAAAAAAGGCAAGAATCAGTGCGAGGCTGCCGGAGAACTTGAAACTTCGACCAACGAACCGTTTGAGCTCATCGTAGTTTCACCTAATTTTTTTGGCGCGATCGCGGAATTGCGCAGTGCGGGCGATGCGTTGATGGAAACTCAGTCTACGCTGGATTTTGAAGCAGAAGCGGCAGAAATTAATTGGGATATCTCTATTGACGAAAGTGGTACGGCCGACGCTGGTGAGATTGATTGGAGTATCGAGTCAGTCGCGTCTGCTAGGCTAGGTGCTACAGTTGACGATGCCCCTGTCGAGATTGAGTGGGATATCACATGTTCTAATGTGGTGGACCCTGTTAGTGAAACCGATGCTTTTGATGGAAATGAGGTGGTGCATGAGATTGCTACGACTGAAAAGCCATCTCGTGTGAAACTGTTACAAGATACTGAGTTCCGTACGCGTGTACTCAATGATCTATTGGAATTGCGCGCATTTCTTAGCCAGCGTTTGATTGAGTTATCTGGGGGTGATTCAGTTGCTTTCGCAAACCAGTTTCAAGGATGTTCGCGTAAGAATCGCTAGTCATGATCTGTAGTTTATGTGACCGAATGCTTAAAAATAATAATTTATGAACAGCACGTTTGGAACAGCAGAGCACGGCGAAAATTGAAGAGTTATTAGCTGCTGTGAACAAGGCTGTATCTTTGCTGACGAGTAAGCGCCTTCAGCAGTTGGTGCTTCTTCAAACCTCAGAGCGATACTTAAACAGACATGTGGCGCACTTTGAGATGCTAACCAAGCACATGGACAAGTGCCACCGCGAGATTCTCAACTTAGAGGACAAGAATGTAGGCCTCATTGATGCCACCAAAAACGTTCAATCTCAGATTGATATTCTCGTGGTCTCAACAAAGAAGCTGAAGAAAGATGTAAGTGGTGCAAGAATTTGACCATGCTGCTATGTTATCAGAATCTTTAACTTTGTCTTGTTAGCTGGAAGGTGCGCTACCGCCACTGTTTAAAGGATACAAGGTCAACATTGTAGGCGATGTCAACAGCCTATAAAGCACTTGTTTGGTAACGTGGAATGATGGGTGTTGTCTAATCTGAGTTCTTGCTTAGTTTTCTTCTCTTCAAAGTATGAAGTACATGATCAAGATAAGCTTTATTAATGGAGTACATTTACTTTACCGAAGACTTTCATTGGTCTTTGTCTCAAATCGCGGACAATGTATCCTACCTTTTACGCCATCATGAGAGCGAACAGGGTCGTAAATGCTGTTAGCGCCGTTGCCATTCCAAAATTATGAGCAGAAACCAAGCCTGATACTTCGTCGCTGATTTTGTCTGAACCAGCTGACTTGCCCTCGCTCTTGTCGTCCTTGCCTACAGTCCCGTCGTAAAACATGACGCTTCCAGATCCAGAGTAGCTCATGGCTAGATTGTCGGGCAGAAGCACCATAACTGTCGCTGGCGCTTCTGTTTCAGTCGTTGAAGTTGGATCAGACCCAGAAGCGTCCGAAGCAGAGGCAGTGCTCGTAGACTCTATCGTTGACACGTCAAAACTTTGCGCACGTCGCAACCCATTCAATTGATAAGTAGCCGCATTGCGTGGAATCTCCACAGTCGCTTTTGGTTCCCATTCAGAATCAATGGCACAGATCGAGTCCAGCAAGGCGAAAGCAAAAAGGACGGTAATGAGCTGAAACGGCTTCATAGCGATGGTTGTTTGAGCACTATTGAGGGCGAAGGAAAATTGTACAATGAGGTTAGTTGAAAGAGCAAACTTTCATGTCGGTGTCGCTCTTCTTTCTGTCATTGTCATCTTCAAACGTATTCTCTTGTCGGCTAGAGACTCACCCATCACATCAAAATGGGATCTCTGTTCAATTCTCTCCAATTTACAATATATGCATATAGTACGGTATTCTCTTCATTCTTCATTGTATGTTTAAACTAGAGATGTCTCAAATTTACTATATATATTGTACGGAAAAATATCGAAATAAACGACCTCGTAACATGACGCTTGCGTTGTACCCGGCGTCCGCGCACGATGCATTCAACGGGACGAGTATTCAGTATTCACGCGAAATCGATGAAGCTGTAAAGCAGATACATAGTGCTTGCAAGGGAATGGGCACGGATGAGCACACCTTGATCGCAGTGCTTGGCTCAAAGTCCCCACAGACGCGCAATCTCATTTCGCTGCGCTACAAAGAACTCTACCAGCAGCCGCTAAAGAGCCTCCTGAAGAGCGAGACATCGGGTGATTTTGGCCGCTTATTGCGTATGATCGCAACGCCACTGGCTGAGACAGAGGCACAGATTCTGCACGACGCGACTAAGGGCATGGGCACAACTGAGAGTCTTCTCATGCAGATTTTGGCGGGAAGGACAAATGAGGAAATGAATATATTAAAGCGAACTTATTTTGGTCTTATAGGCACGGACTTGGCTGTCACGCTCAGTTCGGAGCTCAGCGGAGACTTTCGCAAAGTTGTCATGGCTGTGTTGCAGTCCTCTCAAGTACCGTACAATCCGGCCGTCCACAATGCCACTCGGGCCGAGGAGGAAGCTGTTGCACTCTATAAAGCAGGTCAAGGGAGACTGGGTACCGACGAGGAAGGTTTTATCGATATTTTAGTCAAAGCTTCGCCTGAATTTCTCAAGATGGTAGACGCCGTGTATGTTGCCAAGTACAACAACAACATTGCCAAAGCAGTGGACAAGGAATTCAGCGGCGACGCTAAAAAGAGTCTTAATTATTTAATTCGCTCATGCCTAGACCCGTACGCCACGATCGCGGAATTATTTGAAAAGACGATGAAAGGTTTTGGAACAGATGAGACGGGGTTAAGTACGACGCTAGTGCGCTATCAGTCGGTGCTGCCGCACGTTAAGGCTGCATACAAAAGAACGTATCGCGAAGAGCTTCGAGACCGAATCAGCGGAGAAACTAGTGGAGATTACAAAAAGTTGTTGCTGGAAGTGTTTGACGCACCTCACGATCAACCTATAGTTAAGACTTCGGGTATGAGTGGAGTCGCGCACGATTCACCAAAATTTAATGCTATGGGCGTGAGAGAGGTCGCGCCTAATCTAGGGGCCGAACAGTCGGAATATTTATCCTCTGGGAGGTCGAATCTGCCGACCTCGAGTGTAAGACAGCAGCCGAGCGCTCCTTTAGTTTATCCGATGCCGACAGGGCAGCAACCTTACGGTCAGCCTTATCAAGCCACTTCTGGTCAAGCACAAAATGGTCTTAATATGAAGCGGACACCATCTCCACAATCCGATGGGTATCCGGCGCAGGCACCGACATCGCATCAGGCGGTTTATTCGAGTGAAAATAGCTTTACTGGTCAAAACGCAGCAGCACACACTCAGATACCCGAGTACCCAGCTCCTCGTTATTCATCTTTACAACAGCCGTATGCGCCATCGAGGCAGCAATCTCCAATTCAACAATACCAGCAGCACCCTTTGCCTATGCAACAACAACTTGACCAGCCGTACCAGCAATATTCACCTGGGCAACAGCAGCATCAACACCAGCCTCCGAACCAACACTATCAACAATACCCAGCTCCTGGATATCCAAGTCAACCGTTCCAGCAGTATGGTGTGCCATCGGGACCAGAACTTCAGCCTCCTAACCACTCGTATGGGCAAAACCCAGTACCGGGTCTTCAGTCCTCATGTCAGCCGTATCAGCAGTACTCGATACCTGGACAGCAGCACACTTTTAGTCAAACGTATCAACAATACCCAGCACCGCAACAACCACCACATTATTCGCCAAGTCAATACCAGCAATACGGTGTGCCGCCTGGCCAACCGCAGCAAGGTCTGGGCCAAAATTACGGGCATTACGCCCCACAGGTTCAACAACCGTCGCCTCAGTCCTATCAACAATACACAGGTTATGAACAGCAGCAGTACCCGGTTTCGCAACCTCAATATTCTTCAGGTCAACCGCAGCCTTATCAGCAATACGGAGGTCAACTTGGGCAGTCAGGCTATCCATCCACTTACGGTGCAACGCTTTCTCCTCAGCAGCGTGGTGGCTATTCTCCTCCACATCAACATCTGCACGGGAATCCTTCACATTAGGACACGTGAAGTTTGAGGGTAAATATTGCAATTTGCGAAGCCGAGGATTCTAACAAAATATTTGCCGCATGACTAACGTACAACACAGGTTATTGCGCCGGAAGTTTTGAAACGAATGTACTGGTAATTTTGGGATAATTTCAATACACTGCGTTTTTATTCAATCTGCGACTCTCACTGTGCAAATCAATTTCTGCCAATTCAATTTGCCTTCATTGTAACGATCACGCAACACTTTGCACAATACAGGTAGGCAAAATGGCATAGGAACTCCAAAAATCGACTATTCACTACCCCAGAAATGTAGGAATAAATTGTGCAATAGACTAGAGTTAGAAAGCTTATAAGAGTACATATGTGTTTTTTATATCACCTTTACATTTGGACAAGTAGCTAAATTTGCTAGCGCAAGTATGGCTCTCATCGTGCATACCGGTGTAAACACCCTGAGGCGAAAGCCTTTTACATTTACTAACGACTTGGACTTAAATAACAACCGATGGGTGGGAAGTATTATAATCTATCACACTTTGACTCTTTGTGCGAAAAGATGGATTGGCGGGCGAAGATAGCGAGGTCCATCGTGTCAGTCTCCAAAAAAAACACTTGCTAGACTTGACACTGGCCATGCCAAAGGCGCCGCCCGCAAACATAGAAAAATCCATGACGATTTCTGGGTCTAAGAACGGACCTGGGATGCTCTTGATGATAAAGTTGGGTACATGAAAAGCAAGGACGGAGTCAAAGACGACAAGTTTCGGTATTTTCTACGGGCAGGCTCAATGATAAAAGCCACTTACGCAGTAGGTGGTGACCGCGACTCGTTCACCGCCATTTACCATCCAATGAGCTATTTTCTCATTCTTTGGACGAAGGATTTGACAAGCAAGAGAAAGACCTATAAACACGCAATGGTACCAAGCAGCACGCACATCTACTTTGCGCGCCACGAGGCCTAAACAGCACTAAACTTTTAACCCCTTTAGGAGAGGACAAATTGTTTTGGCCATGTGATTCACGAATTTCACCGTCGGATGATTGCTACGCGTCTCAGCGCAAGGTGTCCAATTAGATCGGTCGGTCGTCTCTCGTACTCAGCCATTTATCTACCTATACTTGCCATTCAGACAAGGTCAAGCGCGGTATCTGTCTCGTTTGTGTACACCGAAGTAAACCTCTCGTTCTGAAAAGTAAATGCTGAGTATCTAATAGCCGTGTCGAATGTAGGTAAGTAAATTTGAGGCTGCTATATTTGCAGCATGTCAGCATATTCCGGGTTCTTAGATCTATCAAATAAGCGCTTGGCTAGGAAACATAAACGAATCAACAACATAAAAGTTGAAGAAATGTAAAAAAAAGCAAGGATCTCATTGGCGATGAAAGCTTATGCCAACGCATGGAGTCAAAGAAGCCTTTCATGCTTCGACTGCTTGTTGTGGCATAACATCGAAATTTAAACAGCATGTCCATAATTAATTAGTTGATACCATTTCCAGATAAACACCTAATACGTGTGGCATGTTTTTGAAGGCAATTGCTAACCCCGACAAGACAAAACGTTATGTAGAAGGTATGGGTTATTTTGAGATTAAATACGTAAAATATTAACAAATTTGGACACTGCAATCAAGTCAATGTCAATGTTATTGATTGATTGGCTAGTAACTAGTATTAAAATTCGCTTGATTCAAGATGGCTGACGCATCGCCCGCCCCGGCCCCGAAGAAGCTCACCAAGAAGGAGCTGCGCATTCTTGAGCGTCAAAAAGCATCTGAAGCAGCTTCTGGTCCCACACTTAATGATATGTACGGTGATTTGCGGCTTATACAGTCGCAAGAACGCCCGAAGCACGTCTACAAGTCGTACGTAGCCAGCAATTCTCCCTTGCAATACAACTAAGTAGGTATATTAACGTGGTTAATCACCGGTGCAGCATTAAAAATTTGAATCCAGAGCTGCAGGGCGAAAGCTTTTGGGTGCGTGGCTACCTGCAGGCCGTGCGCGCCAAGTCAAAGATTGCCTTTATCACGCTTCGCGAGCAAACGGCCACGATCCAGGGTATTTTACACGAAAGCGACAAGGTCTCGCGGCCAATGATTAAGTTTGCAGCCAGCGTATCGAAAGAGTCTGTCGTTGACGTATTTGTTACGCTTAGTGTGCCCGATAGCCTCGTACTCAGCACCACGCAGAAGGATGTGGAACTTAATGTTGAGAAGTTCTTTGTAGTCAGCAAGGCTTTACCCGAGCTTCCATTTCAGGTTGAAGATGCTGCTCGTTCCGACGTCATTGTCAAGGCCCAGAATTCTACCTACGCTAACGTGGGTCTAGAAACTCGTTTAAACAATCGCCCACTCGACTTGCGAACGCCCGCCAACCAGTGCATCATGCGTATACAGGCTGCCGTGGGCCAGTTATTTCGTGAGTTTCTCATCAAGCACGACTTTGTGGAGATCCATACTCCTAAGCTCGTCGGGGGCGCTTCAGAGAGCGGTGCGAATTGTTTTACGCTCAAGTACTTCGACCAAGATGCCGCTTTGGCTCAGAGTCCGCAGACGTACAAGCAGATGGCTTGTGCCGTCGCAGGCCTGGAGCGCGTGTTTGAGATTGGCCCCATTTTTCGTGCTGAAAATTCGAACACACACCGTCACATGTGCGAGTTTGTGGGTCTTGATCTAGAGATGACAATCAAAGAGCATTATCACGAAGTGCTGGAAGTGTTCTCGGATCTGTTTATCTACATTTTTGATGGTCTCAAGGAGCGGTACGCCAAGGAGTTGTCTATCATCAATGAACAGCATCCGTTTGAGCCACTGAAATACTCAAAGCCTTCGCTCATTATCAGCTTTGATGAAGGTGTAAAGATGCTAAAGGAAGCTGGCGCCAACCAGGAACCCGGCGAGGACTTGAGCACGGAAAATGAAAAGTGGTTGGGACGCCTCGTTAAGGAAAAGTACGACACTGACTTCTACATTTTGGACAAGTATCCCTTGGCTGTGCGACCATTCTACACGATGCCGGACCCGAAGGATAAGCGCTGGAGCAACTCGTACGACATGATGATTCGTGGCGAGGAAATTGTTTCTGGTGCGCAGCGTGTGCACGATCCATCTCTCTTGATCCATCGCATGAATGAGCTAGGTGTGCCTCAGGAATCGATGCGCAGCTACATCGACTCTTTTCGCCTTGGTGCGCTTCCTCATGGTGGCGGTGGTATTGGGTTAGAGCGTGTTGTCATGCTATACCTAGGTCTGGGCAATATTCGTAAAGCATCTATGTTTCCACGTGACCCGAAGCGGTTGTTCCCGTAAGCACTAGGGGGGCTTGCGGAAACATATGCTTGGGCCATGTACTTGCAAGGCATAAATCGACTCGAGGCTCTTCGTTCAATGGACTTCCCGAGTAGTGACCGAAGTACTGATCGAGACGATTGGTGTAGTTTCAGCACATTACACTTTCTCTTAATTGCTTCATCAATTTTTATAAATCACGCTGACGCAACCCAATCGGGTTATTTGTTAATGTTCGGCGCCCAATCTCTCCTTCATTACTTTGATAATGTGACAAATTCTTAAAAACGATTCACTTTTCTCATCCGCCCTGGTATTTTCGTAAATTGTGTAAAGTATTTAGCTTGAACTTTTAGTTTAAATCAAGCTTTGTTTTCCAATTCATGATCAAACTGGATCATAGAAAGTAGAAGCAGGATGGGGTTTCGATTATCATTTAATAAGTCACAAGATCATTGTGAGCGGGCGTACCTCTAGCATAATTTTAAGCTGTGGATGGTCATGAAGTATATTCGCGGTAGCTCGTACAAGCTCATGCTGCTTCTTGGTCTTCGGCTTAAGAACTGCCTTTAGCTTGAAAAGCTGACTAACAGGGGTAGCTTTCCCTATCATCAGGTTACTTGGTATATCCCACAGCGGCACAAATGCTTCACCATCACTCGTTTTGTGAGCAAAAATTAAGACCAGTTGTTTGTCGCAAATGCCTCCTTTTGCTGCAGAAACCCGACCACGTAATCTTCGAAACGCAGACGATGTAGTAGGTTTTGCTCAGCCTCCCTTCATTATTTGCAAACTTTTCAACTAAAATTACGGATTTCTGGGGCTGCTCGCTTCCTCTATTTGGCCGCCAAAACACACTCCGGATCTCCAGAAGATTGCCAGCATTCAAGCGTTACAAATGCAAGCCATAGTCCTTCTTTCCGCGCCGCGCACATCAAGCACCTTCCTTCCATGTTAGTTACATACAAATCAGCAAGCTGATTCGCTATAAAACAATTTCAGAAAGTGCTTTGTACACTATGAGTGAACGTCGCAGCCGCAGCCGCAGCCGCCGATCACCCAGTCGTAGCCCTGTGCAGAGACATGGTAGAAATGCTCGAAGTTGCAGCAAGAGTAAAAGTGCAAATGATTCGGTTTCCACAAAGCGCGGTAGACACCGCCACCATCACGAGCACGTGCGGAAGCGGAAGCACAGACGCAACGATGAGCGTGAGAGTAGTGAAGGCATCGAGAAAGAGAAGCTCGAAAATCGAAGGGAGGTGGAACAAAGATCTCGGATGTGGACGGTGGTGGAGTCAGATAGCGAAGATTCCAGCAGCTTAAACAAATCGGACAGGAAGAGCAGCCATAGCCACCACTCTTCTCACTCTATGCGTCGGCCGCGCTCGTGTTCGTCATCGTCAGTGTCAAATTCTGAATCGAATAGCTCTGATGGGTCCGACGATAAACGGTCACACCAGAAGCAAAAGCGTAAGCACAGCAGCTCGCGAAAGGACAAGAAGCGACACAAGAAGAACAAAAACAAGAAAGATAAGAAGAGCAAGAAAAGCAACAAGAGGAGCAGCAAACGCGCTGTGAATCAGGACGAGTATGGAAAGTATGGCATTTTGCGCGAATCTGACTTTCACAACAAGACCGTGTCGTTTCAGGCGTGGCTGCGCGATGTCAAGAATATAAGTGAGTTTCATGGGCCCAAGTGGGAAGCTATGGAGCTCTTTAAGGAGTATATGGAGGACTACAACACGTGCACATTGCCTCATGAAAAGTACTACGATATTGAGAGATACGAGATGAAGCAAATTCAGAAACAGCAGTCTAAAAGCCACGCGAAGCACGAGGGTGCATCTGCCAAGACTCTCGGTATGGTCAGCGATGAGGAGCGTGTGCGGCGCGAGCGTCAGGCTGTGCGCGAGAAAAAAGAGCAAGAGGAATTTCGCCTTGTGATGCAGCTTATGGACAAAGATAAGATCGATGCCATGCGGGAGCAGGAGCGGCTTCGGTCTCAGATGCAAATGTTTTACAAGTCAGGCAACGTTGAAGAGGCTCGCCGCCTTGAGCAACTTATTAACAAAGTAGAAGAGGACCCCCGTTTCATACGTTGAGGAGAAATCTAATTCCATAGCTGGTTTGCCACTTCAAAGTAGAAAATCAAAGTAATTAAAGCACTTCAGTTTCTTGCTCAATTTGAATCATTAAATTTTCTCTTGATATTCCGCACTTGCGATGACTGTATCTACTCAAAAGTTATCGTAAATGTCTTTTACTGCGCGAGATAAAAAACGAGAAATTTTGGAAACATGTTTCCATTCGGTCTTTGTCAATACTATGGCGTTAATCTAGTGTTCATACCTGGGGCAATAACATGACCGCTGCAATCAATGCTTGCGGGAAACTATATCACTACTCAAGCTAGAAATTTTGTGATCACGTGCAGTCTTGATGATGCTTTTTGGTGGGGTCATCGACAACGTCCTTGACGGATCTTCCAGCGAATAATCGTGCAAAGTTCTCGATTATAAAAGCGCATCGTTAACTCTTAAATGCTGACAGCTCACACCAAAGGGCATCCATCAACTGTAAAACTAGATTGCAAGTGCCCCTGTCTAGAAAGGTCAAGGCAAGATTAAGTACACATGGAGTGTATCGAAATCTTGCTGGGATCAATTAATTAAATGTGCGGTACGATCGAGCCAATTGGCAAGGTTGGCGTGCAACCGACCGAACTGACCTCGTACTTTAATGCCCTTAACACGTAGATAGTTTCTAAGTAGTCTTTGACTTCTTCAGTTGAAGTACATGGACACTTAGAAATCAGGCATTTACTTTCTTGTTTAAGCGATCCTTTTCCGCCTGCCCGAGGCTGGTGCGCTACATCGCTAGCAATACATCGATCTTGGCTTGTTGCCCAAGTTATATTTGTGCATTCTCTATACAATGACAGATCGATTTGATTTTTATCAGGCTGCTGCGTTGAAAGTGTTCAGTGATTGAAAAACATCCAAATATCATTCAAAGCTATCGGAGTATCCATTGCAGGCAAAATTGACCGAGCGTCATACGATAAATGGAAAGAAGAATACGAGTCAGGTGAATCGAAGATAATATAGAACCTATTAAAGAGGAACCGGTTGGTCTCGTCAATTACTAATGTAAGCTTGAATCTCGATCTGGCGCCGTCTATATAAATATGTTGCCATTCGCAGAAACGACAATCCTGCTGCGATTCTAAATGTTGTATTCACAATTGAGCATCAGTTTCATTTTATGTCGCTTGCTGATTTTGTGCCATCAGAGAGCGGGTAGGATCCGCAATTGAGCCTTTGTTCTATATATGTATCCTCAACCACAGCGTGAAATAATCAACACGAGCATTAAACAACACGTTCTCTTAACTTTAGCTATCTGCTCAAATTCTGATTGGGGCAAGCTTCACACAGCGAAAATTGCGAAAGGGCAATACTTCCCGAATAAACATCCAGTATTCTAGCAAATACGATGACGCTTCCTTCCAAAAGGCATTTAAGATGTAACGATTATTATAGCGCTTTTGATGGGCATCTACTCGAGCAAAGTAAGTCGCACTCTAACATCAAATGCCATGTGCGAAACGGTCATGTATAGAAGCCGAGAAGTACATGGATAGTACAAAACCATTTGAAAGAAACTGAGTAGGCAGAACGAGAAAGAATTACATTAATTCCGAAGAACTCATATCCGCTCCCGGGCATGAGTACTATACAATTTGTTGAGCACCTTTTCCAATCTCATGGAAAAGGTGCTCAACAAATTGTATAGTATTGAATCTTCTCAATTAAAAGCGAACATAAAGGCAACCCTTAACAAAGTGTACGAAAAAGGCGTGTGATCGACCTCAAACTACACTCAAAATAGCATCGGATGAGACATTAACTGAATCGGACTCAATAACAATCTGAACTTTATTATACGATGCTTTACAATAAGTCATGGATGCTCTCACCAAACAAGAATAAGTAGTTTCAAGATATATTCAGTAATGGTGGCAAGATTGATTTCAGGGGTTTTCGATATGCTCGATATAAGGCCTGAACTCCACTCCGACGTATAAACATCTTGATCACAATATTTATGACCGACGAGCAAAATATCACGCTCAAAAACAGCCCTTTATTTACACCAGATTGGTTATATTAGCACTATCTTCGGCAAAAGACCTTATGACGACGATCTGTTAGACTCGCGTTCAAAATCAAGCTACTTAAAAGCATCGATATAAAGAAATGTTTTTTTTTTAGCATTTTTTGCTCCTTGGCAAGATGACTAACGCTAATCGTCTGAACTTAGTTGGACATTGTTTTAGTAGTGATTACCCCTTAGTCGTTTTTACTTGGTGCTACAGGCTTCGAGGGATCCACTTCGCTCAGTCAATCGATATCCATTACTTGAGGCATCAGTTGTCGGCAAATTGCCTTTTAACGATGCCCTTTACTTTCTGTCAATCAGAATATGCTAAAGAATGAAATGAGCTTTAGATTATGTTAAAGCTTAATAAGCAGGTGACCATTTAGCAATTTTGATATCGATCTTTGCAGCCAATTGGCTTCAATCAGTATGACACTATACTAAAGCCAATATCCATCTGCTTTTTGTGGCGAGCAATCACCGCACAGTGCTAAACCAAAAGCTTTAAGATCATATGATCGACAGCTTTGACAACAACGACATACACAATTACGCTCTCTGATGACACACGTTTAGCAAGCGACATTACGACTACCCTCAATCATGACCGATTCAACATAATTTAATTCAACAAATAATACGATAGAATCGAAACACTATTTCAGATTATGTGCTGAGGACCCCAGAGCTACGCTATACAATTCACAATGCAAACGGTCAACCATATCTCAGGCCAAGTGGCTTTCCTACGATACCAGTCAGTGCTGATACCAGGTAGTCAATTCCGCATTAAGGCCAATCCTTGGCTTCAGCCCCTGCGGCTAAAATAACTACTTTATTTCGGATAACAGTAACCTAGTCCCGCAAATTGATCCGACCGCCTGTTTCTTGTTCAAGCCTGTATAATCTAATCGCAAACCGTTATAAGGTCTTGCTCAGAATAATTTCTGCGGTCTAAGCATGGCGGTCTGATTACGTCTCCGCAGCGGCAAGGATTGTCATACTGTCCAATGCAAAGAGCTGATATGCTGAGAACATGATTCTGTCTGGTACCATCGATAGCATTCGTGTGTTATACAATTAAGAGCGGAAGAGTGAGAAAGCATGTTATAAGTCGCATACATTTACGATAATCTTCGTATAGATCTTTTGATTAATAAAATCTATCACCATCGTGCTTATCTTTCCAGATGCTGTCTCTTTCTATAGCTCAATGAATGTTTTAAATTGGAATATCAGTAGGGAAGTCGCGACACATAAGAATAATCTCGTTGCGCAAGATTTCGATCTTGTTCTAATCGTTTTCAGAATGCCAAAAGTACTCTGCGTGATTCGCATCATCGACCAACCTTACTTACGTCCTCGGATAAAGAATTATGAGATCTAAGCTTTGTATTTATGACCAAGGCACCACAGGTTATCGGCTTGCTAGTCTTGCTAGTCTTATAATCGAATTCTCACATTGCTAGATCCGATCCCTTTTTTAATCACCTGGACGTTGTCAACAGTGTACTTTTGATGACTGTAAAGAGTTTTATCTGTTTTTGTGCATATAAAGAACTTGGTGAAGCATGTGCTTAAAAGAGCGTTTATGAAGAGAAACATATTTGATTTTCTGACCCACTAGGAGAGACCACGTACATGCAAAATGGCCGCTTAAAGTGATTGTTCTTCGGAAACTTTTCACCTTTGACTTTGATATGGATCCATTTCTTTGCACCTTGTACAATGATGATCGAAATTATTCAATTATTAATTTTCCTCGATTAATAGCTCTCACTTAAATAAAAATAATGGCTACATGATTTTAACAACATATGATAAGACATATTTGACGCTCTCTGCCTTAAATGTGCTTGGCAATATGAATGTTGGATTACTGATTATGAATGGATCCAGTTTTAACCCGTCCAGTCTTGTTTACCTTTCTACATTATTTTTTTGCTTGTTCTTGATTCGAACAGCAATATTAGTGGCATCAATAACCTATGAGCTGTCGAACAGCTGCTCAGCCAGACCTTACGTCGATTAAAAGTTTGGCGGCTTCAATAGTTAATGCTTTACGAAATGCTGCTAGTCAGCAAACTCTTTATTAGTTAATGTCAAAGCAAATACATAGGAGATTTAAACTGTAATGTAATTGTTTGACGCAGACGTGTAACTAACGGTTGGATGAAGACGCATTTAAACCATGTTACTATTACTGCAATTTACAACAGGCCAGAATTACCATCACATTAAGTGCGATTTATGGATTACAATTGGATCTAGACTTATCTTTAACGAGTCTAAATGTGCCAATCTAAACCTTGAGAGAAACTACATTTGTTAATATATTCTTCACTGAGATTACTCTTGGTGGAGAAATGGTGTAGTATTAAATATGACTCATGAAAGTTCTGGTCTTCGGGATTTTCCCATCACAGCAAATTTTAATGCTTCAGCATCATTTGACCCTCCTTCTAATGCTTGCAATACAATTACTGAAGGTAATGAAGCTGGAGGCTTAATCTTAAATCTTAGCTAATCTACATTGAGCATCAATGTACTCACCATGACAGCTAATGCCAATGAGCTAAATACAATATTTAAAAGACTTTGGGTATGTTTTAAGCATCAACATCAATGATACTCGATAGTTCAGCTATAAGCTTGGGACATCAAGCCCAAATTACTTGCTTTTAAGGCAAAACATGAAACTTATAATCTGCTTTTTACAATTAAACGCGACACTAGAACATTAATTTAGTACATCATACAAATGGATTCTTCCTCGCTTCAATAACTACAACCGCCTCAAATAACAAAACACATCCGTTTTTTAGATTTGGTATCAAAGGACAATCCGAGTTTATTCGTTGGATGTGTTACTGTTTCAAGCGCGTATTCACATCCTACCAATTAGAACGTTAAACCAACCGTGGGATTTACGATATAAACGCACATATTTTGCTTTAGCGTTGAAAACTCAGCCTTATATCCTAATACATATACTCTAGCTACTTCAGCGGATGCATTTTGTTTGAATTCTTCTGGATCGTCTGCTACATCATCGAGTGTCTCTACCTTGTGTCAGACCTTGAAATCAAAGTGCTATAAAACAATAATACACCATGCTAAGCCCCGCTTCCGTTGCACTAAGCTCTCAAAATATTTACATTACACCTTATAACGAATTTAAGGATGGATATGCTAATTTTGGCATACTGGTTTAAATGAATAGTATTCAATGCATCGCCGATTGAGTGTGGATTACTCAATCGACGATGCATTAAATACTATTCATTTTAGCTGAGTAATGCAAGGAATATAATATTTTATGATAGTACATATTCTGGAACTTTTTTTTCTGACGATTCGATTTTGATGCCTGCAAAAGAGAAAGAATTAATGTTTCTTTGGCCGGTAGAGTTGGTATAGTCACTGGATCACCATTGGCAATATTAGAGACGAGTCAGGTAGTGTCTCATCAACTATAGATAATCTAATCAAGTGCGGCCTATTTTATTAATCCTAGTGATCTTGTTTTTACTGTTGGTCCTCTGTCAATCGTAATAGCTCGAGCGCTATGTTAGCCAAAGCTGGCTATTGCGCAACAACCGACAAACAGATCAAATCGATTATGGACCAATAGACGAATCTGTTTGAGAATCCATCTTGGATCGTAACCCAGTTCAACTGTTGTGAAAGTCACGGAGATGATGTGTCATTACAGAAAGGATATATTGTCTAAGATGTTTCAAAGCTTGGTGAAATAATTTGACGGATTGCACGAGACTAGATGTTAAAGACGAGTCCGTCGATCTCAAAAACTAATTTGAGCATTGAAAACCGATAGTGTGCATCCTGCTCCACATTGCTGTCAAAAATCGATCCGAAAAAATATCTGAGCTTGAAGCCAAGTTCAATGGAGCCAGCCTTTTATTTCAGCTTTGTACTGATTCTAGCATCTCGGTTTAATTCATACTTTCTTAGTGATTTACGAGCATTATCTTCAAATTAGTCTTTGTCTTTGCGCTGGTCGACAGCTTTGCTAGATCTATGTCGAGTACTTTCATGTAAGCTTATCTGCAAATTGACTTTGTAGCTGGCGATATTGTAATTTGTTTTGCCAGCATTCAACCCACGTAAGCTTCGTCATCCGACTTCTTTCACATCCGAGTTTCGAACGAGTTGTCAAATAAGAGGTTCATCCTCAGCTTGCTTGGCAGCTTTTTTGTCGCTCATTTGAAAGTAAAAAAAATATTTGGAGGATTCGTAGTTTGTTCTCAATTTAGAAGGTCTACTATTTCTATCATGATTATGGCAAAAACATGTCCGTCATTTGTTAACGTCTTCGTTTTACTTCTTCAGATTTAACTTCTCGTCGCTTGTATATACGTTATAAGCGTGGTTATCCACTACCTTTTCAAGACTTTTTCCCTCTGGCATATGCTTAAGTATTAGCTACCTTTTTGCGCAACACCTTTGCTTAGCTGTAGAAAGTTTCGAGTGTTTTCTTGGGCGCGGTGAGCCCCTCCATATTGGCGGTTGTATCAATACATTGCGGGACGTATGCAGGCTTCTTCTCATCCGATTTATGAATTTCACTTGCTTAACATTAAGTAACTTTGATAGAACCATTCAGTAGTTTGTGATTTGATCAAATTCATACTCACAATCATCCCCCATCACTTGCAGAAATCAAGTTGCAAGTAAACTAGTGCTCGCATCGTCTAAGGATTTGCGTTGAATTAGCGCTTACAGTTTCTTAAAAACCGCTCTGTGCCATTGCGTTATAATAACAACTTATCGCCTTTTGCTTTACTTGTATATTTCAAGAAAATAGTCACTCATAATTGATTTTGATGAAGTCATGTATAGTAAAGATAACTAAAAGTGGTTAGATAAATAAAATTCTTAAGTTGTTGCGATCAGCCTTGAGCAAGACCTTATGAGACTGTACCCATAGCCGAAACAACGGTTGCAGTAACATCACGTACTACATCGTAGTATATCGTAAGTGCGTAGTTACAGTTGGAAGTACTACACACAATGATACTTTTGAGTTCTTTAAAGGAACTATGCATATTGTAAGATTTTAGCGCATCGCATATTTATATCCCTCTTTAATACAATTGGAAAAGTCAGAACAAAGGAAGGTGCAAATATAAGCCACTCCGCAGCTAAAGGGAACAATCAGCAAATTCTCACCAAGGCTAAGAGCCTTTGGAATAGTCGCAGTGGATGGCTGAGAGCCACTTGTTAGGCTGTAGCAAAGAATCTGTAGAAGCTTTTCATCTAATATCGGTTTTCAGTTTGCAATAAGTGGTAACACTCCTCCCCCTTCACCGACTCCACCCCACTTGTGTCAAAACCTCGTCCAACATCCGACCTTCTATACCGCGACTGCGTTACAATTCGGCTCAAACGCTACAGCTGCCTTTTTAGCTGACTTTCTTGCGTTATATTTTTTTCTAATATCACGGATTGGTTACCCTCCGCGTCGTGTCTCGCACTCTTTTCAACAAAAATGTCCTTCAAGTCTTGTACAATCTTCGTTTTCTCCTCCCTCCGCGTGCAGTAGTGTCAATTGTTTCGCTCTCTAGATCTTTTGCATCATTGCGTGCCATAATCGTCATACCCTTCAAGCAATGTGTCGCTAATCTCACTGTGAATATCTCCGCTCGCTTCCTCCTACTTAGCCATTGCCGAGCCTCTTTCTTCGTCCACATAATCAACTTGATGTCGATCGACCTCCAATTTGTATCGTCCAAATGCCCGTCCATCCCTACCATCAAGTTGTAAAAAATTGTGTCCTCCTCCTGCTCTTGTAAAATTGAAAAAATGGCGTTTGTGAGTTAGTAAATGCATCGTTACGAGTCCATCTAAAGATAGTACTTGATTACAAGATTCAATGTCCATCAAATGCAAGGCTATTAGTGCTCCCGCCTTTAGTTTTAGTGTACATTGCAAAGCAGCCCCTTAAAGCCATTTCCTCTTCCCTTCCGAACCTATCGTATCGGTTTCTAACGGAAACAGCAAGCCCAAGGTCTTAAGAAGGCGTTAGCTCCTTAATTCGATGATTCTATCATTCAACTTCTCAAATCGAAACCGTTTGCGCCATGCAATATACTGTCGAAAAGTGTAACCAACAATTAAAGTTTTCTTACAGCTAAAAAGAAAGCAAATGAAAGCACTTTGTTGACACTTCTTGCTTTACCAATTAAAGGTGAGACAAAAAAGTGAAGTAATTAATAACTGATATCTCTTTTATCGCGGGTGATTGCAAACCTTGACTTTAAACGCATGGTGTCGCAGCTTAAAAGCGCAATTGATAATGACGCAGCGATTAAAGATCAACTTTTAGACGAAGATAACAACCAAAGCATGCCGTCACTTTAATTAGTTATAGAATTGATGCGTCTTTCAACCCTCGACCACCCGCCATACACTTCAGCAACGGCTCCGTTCGAAGGCAAGGATCTTTGTAAATGATGAAACCTTCATTGCCTCGCTGTTGTCAAAACTACAATGGACGACGCTCCCGCCCTTCTCTACCATTGTTTTCAAGACTTTAACCACATTAATGTGTTAGGTCTTTCTCTTTGACAATAGGCATTGCATTTTAGAGAAATTGAAACAAACCGCAACAATCTTTTTATCAGCTAAAACAAAACACTCGACCTATTACGTCATTACACTTAATATAGCCACACTTGATGTCTTTCTAGTTTCTGTTTGAGCGTTCGATCTAAAGACAAGCGATACATGGACGATCTTGAGCTACACGAACTTGCATGTGCACAATGGTGACGCTTTTGCTGACCTTATTGGGACTCGGATTAAAGCCTGATATTTATGTAGTATGAGAGGTTTTGTTACTGCTGACTACATTGACGACTGGCAGCAAGACGATGACACCAGTCGCGACGGCGAGTGCTCTGAGGGATTTCGAGCAGCAAAAGGGAACGCGGCTCTATGTACAAAACCTACCGTCTTACGTCGATTCAGCCCGGTTGCGTGAGCAGTTTGCAATGCAGGGTGAGGTGACGGATGCGTGTGTGATCCGCACTAAAGACGGTAGCAAGTCACGGCGCTTTGGCTTCGTGGGCTTTAAGAGAGCAATACAAGCAGAGAAAGCTTTGAAGTTTTTCCATCAAAGCTTTTTTGATACTTGCAAAATCAACGTATGCATGGCATTAGAGGTACGAGCACACGGGAGTCGAATAAGGTGATAGGAGCTGGGAATGACTTGATATCTGTTATTCCAGAGAGACTCTGAGAATATAGAGCGGCCGTGGAGCAAGTACTCGGCTGGAAGTGGCCGCTATCAGAAGCTACACCCGGAGTTGAACAAAGCACCGACTTCTTTAAACGACGAGAAGGCATCTCCTGAGAAGGAAAAGAAAGTCATCAAGGAAAATGAAAGTGGGGAATTTCAGGAATTTATGGAGACGATGCAGGCCCGATCAAAAACCAAGTTTTGGGCTAATGACGACGTACAAGGACCAGTGGACGACAATGTGGCAACAACGAGCGCGGACGTATATAATGCTGAGGATAGTGACAACGAATATCAGGATATTGCTTCGGCAAATACAGATGAGGATAAAGAGAGTGATGATGACGCAAAGAGTGAAAAGAAGAACAAGGAGTCAAAAAATATGTCCGACATGGACTTCTTGCGCTCCAAAGTGAGCAAGAATTTTGACAACGATTCAAACGAAAGTGAAGAAGTTGTCGACGATGACGAAAAAAAAGCCGTTGACCCTACAAATGACACGGCGAGTGGGCTGTTAGATCAATTGGCGATTGAAAATGACAAACCCACTGCACGCTTATTCGTGCGGAATTTGCCTTATACGACTGTAGAAGAGGATTTGGAGGCTCTGTGTTCATCATATGGACCCCTGGAGGTGCACATGCCGCTAGATAAAACCCATCGTCGAAAAGGTTTCGGCTTTGTTTTATTCCGGACTACGGTGGACGCTCAAACAGCTCTTACTGATTTGAATGGAATGGTTTTTCAAGGTCGGCGTCTGCATGTGATATTTGCGCGCTCCAAGCCTGTAAAGCTTGATCCAGAGGCGGCCCTAGCTGACCCAAATTTGACTTACAAGCAGCGCAAGGACCTCGAGCGCCAGATTCAAGCCCACAAAAAGACGGGCTGGAACGCGTCATACATTCGCGGAGACGCGACTGTAGGTTCGCTTGCTGAGCGCATGGGTGTAAAACGCGGTGAGATTATGGACAAGGAGCAAGGAAACATGGCTGTGCGTCTTGCTATTGGTGAGACAATGTTGATAAAGGAAAACAAAGACTTTTTTGCTCGAGAGGGAGTCGACTTGAATGCTATTGAGGGTGCACTGGTGAAGAAGACAAACCCACAGCAGTCGAAGAAAATCGAACGAAGCACGACTGTTATTTTGATCAAGAATCTACCGCATACGACCGACGATGAAGAGCTAGCTCAGCTGTTTCGTAAGTACGGTGAAATTGGCCGTTTTCTATTGCCCCCGTCCAAGACGCTTGCTGTCGTGGAGTACCTTGAACCGTCAGAAGCGCGCAAAGCGTTTCGCTCACTAGCATACAAAAAGTATCAACATGTACCACTGTACCTTGAGTGGGCTCCAGTGAAAGTATTTAGTCGTTCTGTCGCGGCACATTCAGGTGAACACGCTTCAACGCTCGAACAAAAAGGGATTAAAACGACATTAGCCGTCGTGCCAGATTTCGATGATGGAGATACTACTGTAGGGGACGCGAGCCATACGATTTGCGTGAAAAATTTAAATTTTTCTACAAACGAAGCAGCACTTGAGAAGGTTTTCGAAAATTGTGGAAAGTTGCGCAAAGTGACAGTGGCTCGTCGGAAAGACCCAAAACGTGGCATGCTGTCCATGGGATTTGGCTTTGTAGAGTACGTCAATGCAAAGCATACTGAGCGTGCGCTTCAGACACTCCAGAACACTGTCGTGGATGGCCACGCACTGGTATTAAAGCTGTCCCTAAAAAAAGTTGTAAATGCTCCCAAGCGCGCGGCTAGCGACGGTAATGCTGAAAGTCGTAAATCAAAATTTATTGTTCGCAACGTTGCATTCGAGGCAACGAGCAACGAGATTCGGGAGCTATTTGGTGCATTTGGACAACTTAAGCGCGTGCGTATGCCGAAGAAGTTTGACGGTAAACACCGCGGTTTTGCGTTTGTAGAGTTTCTTTCGATACAAGAAGCCCACAATGCATTCTCGGCTCTTGCTAGCTCGCATTTGTACGGGCGGCATCTTGTGCTCGAGTGGGCAGAGGACGCAGACGATATTGACACTTTGCGAGCCAAGGCTTCGCGTGATCTGACGGCGATTAACGACAGCGAGCGACGCAAGCGCGCAAAACGTCAGAGGGAAGACGACGACGACGATGATATGGATTTTTAAAGGAAAAGCGTTCCATAAATATGATTACTCGAAAATTTATACAAAAGGAAAAATTCTATACCGGTGATGCTGCTATTATAGATTTTGAAGTAATCGAAAAACAGCTAATTTGTAAGCTTATAGCCGGCTACTGCGTGGACGGGCAACAGTTGCCTCTTTTTGGATCAGCTCTAATTTTCGGTGCGTATACTTAAGCGGGTGGTTGCCTGAAAATTGTGAGACAGTGTGACCGCTCTCTGATACAAGTTTCCACTTGGTCGTTAGCAGACCTTCCACGCCCACAGGCCCACGCGCGTGGATTCGGCCCGTGCTGATCCCGACCTCGGCACCCAGACCAAAGCGATACCCGTCAGCAAATCGAGTACTGGCGTTGTGAAATACGCATGCGCTGTCAATCCTCTGTTGGAACTTCTCAGCAACAGCAGCGTCCTCCGTCACGATGCACTCAGTGTGGCCACTGCTGTACTGATTGATATGAGCAACTGCAGCACTTATACCGTAAACCACTTCAATGGTAAGATCCTTTGAGCCGTACTCGGTCGACAGCGAGTCCGTCGGACGCGACTTAGCGGTGGCAACACCGAGCTTAGCAGCATTAGGAGCAATGTGTAGATTGATTCCTTCCTCTTCCAGTTTGACCAAGATCTCCTTGTCTCGTCCACTAATTACTAAAGCTTCATCGAGCAGCAGCGACTCAAGGGCATTGCAGGCGGCAGGGTAGTCGGTTTTGGCATCGATTGCCAACTTGATTGCTTTATTCACATCAGCTGCACTGTGAATGTACATGTGGCACACACCCTCTGCGTGGCCAAGAACTGGAATGCGTGTATTCTTCTTGATGTAACTCACCATGGAGCCTGAGCCACGAGGAATACATAGGTCAATTACATCGTCCAAGCAAAGCAAGTTTGAAATTTCCTCACGCGACGTGACCAATCCGATCACATCCTTTTCTACAGTGCCGTGCGAGGCGTCTTCCACAGCGTTTACAATGATTTTATGCAGCTCAGCGTTGCTATGAAGCGCTTCCTTGCCACCCTTCAGCAACAGGCCATTACCGCTACGCAAGGCTAGCGCAGCGATTTGCGGGAGCGAATCGGGACGGCTTTCGAAAATTACGAGCAGTACACCAATTGGGGCTGTTTCTTGGTGTAGAATAAGACCCGACGCGAGCTCCGTGCGCTTAAGCATGCGACCGATCGGTTCTTCCGACTCAGCAATACTCCGGATACCATCAGCCAGCGTCTCTAATTTCTCTTCTGTTAACTTAAGTCGAGCAATCAGTCCCTCGTCAATGAAAGACTTTTGCGCAGCGAGAAGATCTTGGCGGTTAGCGGTAAGGATTGTGTTGGCATTCTTCTTAAGATCATCGGCAATGCGAAGTAAAATGCTGGCACGCTCATCCGAAGACAGCGCCTGTAATTGGTGACTTCCTTTACGAGCAGCATTCGCCATTTCCTCAGCAGACATTAAGTCCGGTGACTCAGCTCCAGGATTGGCGACAAAGAGTGTGCCGAGGTTTGTGCCCTTCATAATGGATGCAACAACGCCGTATTGAAAGCCACTAGCAATGATCACGGCTTTTACGCCTTGCGAAATAGCAGACTGCGCAGCCATAATCTTGGCGCCCATGCCACCACGTCCAACACTTGACTTTTCACCAATCTTGAAATTATTATTTTCAGGGCGAAAAACCGAAATCACCTTGGCACCAGGATGGGTGGGTGGTTTATCGTACAGTCCTTCCACATCAGTAAGTAGCATAAGCAAGTCGGCATTGATCTCTCCGCCCACTAAAGCAGCGAGTGAATCATTGTCCGTAAAGACAGTACCGTCAGGCGAGGTACTGACTGCGTCGTTCTCATTAACGATAGGGACAACGTCAAGTTCCAGTAGATTCAACATGGTGTCGCGCATATTGGCGCGATTATGGGCTGTCTTAAAGTCGGAAGCTGTGACGAGAACCTGTGAGCAGGCTACATCGTAGAGCGAAAAGAGTGTCTCGTATAAGGACATTAATCCGATTTGGCCGGCGGCAGCCATGGCACCTTGCTTTTTCTCGAGCGCCAGCATTTGCTGATTGCCTTGCACGTGCGTACGCAATGAAGCCGAGAGCAGAATTTGCTTGTTGAGACGCTTGCGACCAATGCCAATAGCACCACTCGTTACCAGCAGCACTTCCTTGCCCTGGCGCTTGAGCATACACACCTGCTCTACGATGGACGCGATGCGGCCTAACGCGGGCTCGCCGGTAGTGGATACTACACTGGTTCCCATTTTAACCACTATGCGCGTCGCGTGCTTTAGATCGCGGCGTGTGATGGGGCGCTCGCCAGCGAAGCCTCCGAAGGTAAACGATTGGGTCATGGTTGCTTTCCTGAAATGTGATGTTCTCGGCAAGATATGGAAAATGACGTGGTAATCAGCAGAATGAAAGCTTTTTTGAAATGAACCTTGCGTTGGGGATGCGTTAGTGATAATGAAATTTGTGGTACTATTAAGATTCGTCGACTTTCTTTACATTTCATGTACTTTCTGTAAAGGGTCACCATCTTCAGCTTAATTTTCAAGCAAAAAGATTTAAGCAGGGTTTTATAGGGATGTGTTGTAGCCGTCAATTTGATTTGCCACCTAATTTTTCCTCAGTTTGCTAATTCATGATCATCTAGGCAACTTACTTACCTTTTCTAATCATTGTTTAGTCTTTCTATTGCCAGTTACGAGATAGATATATGATAACGGCAGTTAATAGTTGTGAATTTCCAATCAGCCATGAAAAATGTATTGTCTGGTCCGCGGCGTGAAAACAATTATTGTGTTGTACACGGGCGGCAAAAATATTTTAATTGGCATTGCCCGTGGAGCAGAAGCTTGCATATATGATTCTATCAACGGGAAAAATTAAAACAACTGTAGCTGATGACGTGCCGCTCGTAAAGATTCGATTTTTTCCTACTACATAGGGTCCTGTATACGAACATAATTTAATACGATGCTATTTTGTGCAGTCGTGGTCTAAGCCTAGAAGCTAAATTTTGTATGGTTCAATAAAAAGATTCGCCCTTCAAGAATATCGTGGCGAACTAAACCAATTGCGACAGCTCAATTTTTTAGGAAAGTCGGTCGTATCCAAGAATAAGTCCTTTGACAGGTAATTGTTTTACCATTTACGCACGCCATGGCCCGCGTAGATGAGTAAGCAAGCGCATTAACTGGGCGTTTCTGTTGCGCTGTGATAAAACTTGGCGTAAGTGAAAAAAAATGGCTGCTGGTGTCGCTTAGGTGTATCGATCATGACTTCACTAGACGTATTTATTTAAAAGAGTTAGAATTACAAGTAATTACGAGAAAACTCGATTCCTGCATAAAAAATTAGATATTGCGGATTTTTATTCGAGCTGATTGATAATAATTTAGTAAGTGAGTTTTATAGTTTTTTTGTGCAATAAAAGTGTCCGGAATACCAGCAAATATTTTTTTCTAGCTGCGAAACCTATCAGATTTGATTCACTTTAATTCGTCCGCGGTGCAGTATTTGACTGCGAAGAACGACGCAATTAGTTGTTTTGGACAGCAAAAAGTACAGCCCTCACAATCAACCTTTTTTGCCGTTTGTAAGAAGACGCTGCTTGCTTTCACTCTGCAAACGGTGTTTTGCCTTGCTTTCGACTGCCGCGTTTAATTCGAGAAGTAAAAAAAAGATCTTACCTTTGTAAGCTACATATACAATACTTTTAGTG
This sequence comes from Plasmopara muralis, assembly GCA_003676415.1. NCBI lineage: Eukaryota > Oomycota > Peronosporomycetes > Peronosporales > Peronosporaceae > Plasmopara > Plasmopara muralis. Next base: position 155,154 of record RCHQ01000071.1, on the reverse strand, counting down.
ACATTCACACAACATTTGTAGGCCTTAAGCTTGAAAAATTGCATGACACGGATTGGACACGCGCACCTTACAAATAGGTGTTTTTCTCACTGAGATGGTCTTGATTTGGTTACCAACTCTAAGCTTAGTTGCTGATGAACACTGTTGGAAAACGAAGCAGTCGAGACTGTATCCACCACGGCTGCTTCATAGGCGATTTGATCTCCGATATCTGTGAGCTCTGCCGAATTATTCGACAATCCCAGTACTTATGAATTGTCAATAGCGTGAATTCACGGGCAGCTTACTAGAGGTCTACTCAGATTTAGATTGAGCTTAACGCGCCGACACGTTTCAAATATGCGTGCATCACAGTATAGCTTAAATCAGAGGAGTCAATTTTGTCAAATATGATTCCCCCCTCGACCTCAATGACTGAAGAGAGTGTGTGGCGCATCTGATGGTAGATCCCTTGCTATAAGATTTTATTGCGAAGGACTACAATGCTTGACATGTCTCTTAGGTCAGTGCTGTAAAGCGGCAACCTGACATTCATTGAGTAACGATTTGGTTCCACGCTCTGTCGCGTCGACACTTTCTCGTCCGAGTTTTCTTTTTTTTAGTATATAGTAAAGTCAAGCTGATGTCATACAACGCATGGGCTGTACGAATTTTAATTCGTTACATTTAACGGCGAAGTGATGAGTCAAAACATGGACGTCGCAATAACGCGTTAGGCAAAACTTTATGGTTGTTTGATTTTTTTTCACCCCAAATCATGAGCTGCATATAAAGGGAGACGTCTGTCATTTCTTTGAAATTTTTTTTAATTACAAATGGCTTTGTGCCTAGCGTGTGGCACTTATTTGACCATTTTTTTGTAGCACTTAATTGTTCTTCTCGACACTCCAAAATTTGGTTGCATTCGCTCGCTGTCGCCACTTGGTATTTGCAGTGTATAGCCAATGGTAGAACCTGACGCAATATAACTGACGTCTTTTTAAACAGGCTGGATTCGATCTTGCTCTACGCCTTTTGAAATTGAAAATCTCCAGCTCAATTCGTAATCTTTCGGACAAGCCTTGCTATTTTTGCGTAACTCACGAGACGACCGAGCTACTTTCCAAGGTTTTGTTAGTCCCCATAATCATCCAATCAATTACAATGTGGACCTTAATAGGACTTACTTACAATGTCATGCTTTTGATAGAAAGCCTTAAGACCAAGTCCCTTCTTCACCGAGAACACATTTGCTCGGAGGCACAAGAAAAACGTTTGTAAGTGGATCGTTTTCCTATGACCGACACGACTTAAAACGAATCTCTGATCTATTTGCGTCCGCGCATATCTTCTAAAGAGCCTAAAATTTTTTAACACGGAACAAAAAAAAATCTAAATTGTGCTTGACAGCTCTAGGATTTGATTGAGGTTTTCCGGAACTCACCGCTTGAATTGTGTCTTTAGCAGTTGCCAAATGTATTGCTCTTTTACATGAAAAGTAACATTCCTCGGAGCATTGAACATCATACATCCCATCAATCTGTCATGCAGTGTACTTTTAATTTATAATCCACGTCCACGCTAAAATTGAGCAGAATGCACTGATTGGCATCACTGGCTTTTGATCCACGGTGAGAAATGGTGGACTGCATTCACGTACTATCACCGCTTCGCGCTAAGCATAAAAAAAGATTAGAGTGCTTCTTTAATAAGAAATAAAGCAGTTTTGGTATTCAAACTTAACCTTGTTTAAAAATGGACCCCGCTAAAATCTCGTGAGCCCAAAATCTTAGTTTTTCTTCACTGACGAGAACTATTTATTCCGTCACCTTTCAGAATCGAAAGTCAACTTGGTTTTCTTGGTAACTTCTACAACCGTTTCATCTAACAAGAACCAAAGTGGAACTTTTTATAAGCTAACTCGACACCCGCTTTAGCTATGCTGTTGGTCGTTAAGCTTCTTCTAGCTCTGTCATATCTATGCACAACTTATTTACCTTATAATTCACGGTCTTTTTGTAAAGGGACCTGACCGTAAGCTATCGAATAAAATTATGATTCTGTCAAAGAATCCTGTCGAAGATGAGACGCTCTACGCTACGAGACGAGCGTCAAGCGTTTATATCTTTTCTTGAAGCTATTTACAATCTCAAAGAGGCTGTTTACGTCATAGTGTACTTACCGCTAAGCTGAACATCTGTCATTCTACTCATAACAGTTTAGCAGCAAATTAACGCCTCGGCCATGAATTCTCTGTATTGAGCAAAATTTACAGCGAGAATCGTACACGACGAGTATTGCCTACGTGTCTCTTCGCTCGGAGTGCAATTTATGGCTGCATTCCAATACACTTCTCAGTGATGTATACCATGTCCTTGTGCATGTTCAAAACCTCGACAAAATTGCCTGGTGCGAGAACAAGTGATGACATCGCCAACATGCAGTAAAAGCTGTTCCCCCTAGGCATAGCTCAGTGGTTTATTCGTTTACGCGCATTCAAGATCTTGACCGAAATGCTTTAAACAAAAGCTATTATCGCTGTACACGCTACAAAGCAATTGCTAATACTTACAAACAGCGCACAATGGTATCGTCACAACACGGGCGATCATAGGCCTTAGCTGTCTTGGCTTTAGCTATTCACGCCACTTCTGGTAGCCAGCAATTGCTGTGACTGATTAAAAGTGCTTAGTGTTACGCTGTAACCTTGAGTCTTACCTCCTTTCTATTCTTGATGCTAATTTGACATAATTTTTATTTTCATTGCCGACTCGTTCCCGTGTCCTCGCTAGAAGCGCTTCTGCTCCATCGCACAGATGGATATGCGAATCGCTACAGCTTCACTGAAATCAAAACGGGTGGCATCTATAGACTGTGACCTGCACTAGAATCAGAACTCATAGAACCTAACTCAAGCTATGTAAGCCGCTTTTGACGCCAATTAACCTAAAGCTCTTTGCACTGTAGATCTTCTTCGGTCATGATTACAATGCCACGCTTCTCTGTCGGTAAGCAAAGCGTGAACACATAGTCAAAACAATTTAGTCAAATGACTTCTTCTAGCAAGCCTTAGCGCACTGCGCAAAAAAGAATTATAACAATTACTGACAATGTCTAATCACAGATGACATCTCACTTCCTGCAAAGATAAGCCCACCTTCATTGCTCTAGCTAAGCTCTACAGAACCAATCCACTTGGAGGGCTTTTCATCATGTACGTCACTGGTTCAGGCAAATAAATGCTAAATTTGGTTTCACTACTACTTTTAGAAGCTCGTATAAAATGGTGACCCCTTGCTGAATTCATTTTTAGCAAAAGTAGCTCTCCCGCCTATCACCGACTGTCTTAGTCCACCTCACATTAACAGCCGCGTGTTTGCTCTTTTGAACATTGCCTATCTTTGTTCTATCTTCTGATATAGGGAAAAGCCATGATCAGTTTTTCTGCTTTACCACAGGGATCTTGCCTTCTTTTAATCAAAACAACCTCTCGTTTAAAGTGAGCACTTAAAAAAGATTACTAGACTTAGACGCTGTTTATCCTAGTTTCTATTCCTATTAGAAGACCACTTTTTATCACAATCTTGGCAGGGACTTATCCTTTTGAAATAAATTCGAAGATATCTACGACCGGGTCTGTTTTTGTCAAGCATTGATAGCAATTATTGATTTATGCCTTATTTTTGGCTAGATGAAGCTTTTATAGTTATATGCAAGGCTACATCAATCAATTTGCTACATCCTGTTGCTAGGACTTATGTCGCCTCTAATAAAAGCCAGACGACTTTGCTCATCGCTCTTTTACTTTTATCGAAGAAGTTAATTTTGCCATAGCGATGACAAATGGGCTCCAAAAACGGCTATGCCAATCAAAGGCAAGTATAAACCCTAAACGACATTTGTTTAAAAAAACTGATCGGGCAAAGGAGGCTCTAAAGAGACTTTCGTTCGGGGAGCACTCAAAGTTAGAAGCCTCTGCTTGGTGCTACAAAGACACCTTTGCCTTACGGCCACAGATACGATAAGAAGTGCTTCAAGCGCTCCAGCGATTACTCGGCTAACCCTTCGCTTTTTGTGGTAGACGAAAGAGCTTAAAACATCCTTATTAGCCTTAGACTTGTCGTTTGACTTACTGGTGATGCCAATGATCTTCATGACAGAAAAAATAATACCAAGAGAATTTCAAAACAAAAACCTAACATTGGATATTTTTGCTAGTGATAACGACAACTCAGAGAAGGCGACCATCAGAAGGATAAGTGTATTCTCTAGTCGATTATAAAATTAATTACTCGTCTACTGCGTATAGCGATGCAAATTGCGGCCCTGCCAACCTTTAATATTGCTTTATGATTCCAACTAAACGAAAATAAACTTTCAAGTAACTTATAATTGACTGGTTTACGGTACGGAGCCGAGCAGTAAGGCCTTTCATTTGGCGCGCCACAAACGATCTCCCGATGTTACATTCCGCGCAGTGCCAAGAAACGAAACGTATCTCTAAAAAAAGCTACGTTTTCAGCGCGAACTTACAGAGCGTCTGCGCGTGTTATTGGCATTCTGCCTTAGGATTTTTCTCACCCTCATCTAAAGTCCAAAGATATGGGTAGTTGGTATCCTATCTGATGATTATCTTATTCTCAGCTTCCAGATTAATGAAGTTTTTTTTACAAAAATGGGTGAACTACTAGGGTTGTTTGACTCGAAGCCTAACTACTATGGGCGAAGTCTAGTATGTTCGCAAGCCAAAGTCTCATTTTACTCACTTAAAAGGTCGGAGACAGCTCACATTGGAGATGACTAAAATTTGTTATGATATTAAGCAAAGCGACAACGCCTTTAAATGCCAGATGCAAATATAGAGTCATTCCAATCCACCCCAATTTGCGGTAAGAAAGCTGAAAACAGTCTCGTTGCTTCGAGTTCAGATTGCAACGACCTCCAGGAAATTGTTCCGTAGCCGGTCAAGCAGCTTCTAAAAGGTCTATCGAGCAAATTTGTCGCAATACTTTAAATGAAATTCTTGTGCCCGTACATGGTCCTCTACTTTTTTACCCGCTCGATACAAATTGGATTTTGCCTTGGCAGAAAAGTTTAAGGGATGAAAAACTACCGAAGAAGGCCGCTCAAGACTCGGCTTTATGTTTTTCAAATAAAAACTACTTAGTTGTAGGTTCGAGTCATACTGAGCCAATTTTGAGTATCCTTGATCATCCAGGTGCTCGTGGTGTTTTACGCTTAAATTTAGAAACAAATGGGATATACTTTAAAAAGCGTAATTTCATATTAATTTATTACGTCACAACAAAACAAATTGTCGGCCCGCTTATAGTGATGCGACTGAAATCTTTATCGAGCATTAATTTATAGAGGTCGGCTTCTTCGCCCGTAAAGCGAATCGCGTTAAAATTCGTTTGCCGATATAGCTTAAAAATTCTTTTATGTGGTCCTACATACGGTCTTAGACTTGTATGTAACAAGAAAGGTATGCTTCGCTCAGTAAAACTAAATTAAGCCATTGTTTGGGGATCATCGAGGCGCAATTGTCACCTCCTACCAGATATAGAGGTTGTGATAGCCTACAGAGAGCTTAGGATCCGAAAGATTGGCTCAGAACTTTTCGAGTCTGTGAGAGTTGATTGATCTCAAAAATGGAGTATTTTCGTTCAGCAGCCTTAAGGTGTCTGTTCTGGAACTAAATGACTCGCCCATTTTTCCACTCATCGAATTGCAGTCATTAGTCGATGGCATTGCCTGAGGCGTTGCCGACAATGCCAACGGGCTCTGCTTTGTCTGACAAACCAACAATAGAGACTTTGCCCGATGCTGTCAAAAGTATTCAAAGCTTGACACACAGCACATCCCCATTTTTTTGGATACACACTTTGTGAGATCCGCATATCTAGCACTGCACTTGTACAAAGAGTTAAATAGACCTTCCCTTTTATTTACATCTTTCGGAAACTTGAAGTAGGCCAGACCGAGATGGCTGAAACATTCTAGACGTACTTTTAAAAAAGGCTACTTGTAAAGCAACAAAAAAAGCTGATTTTTTGTGTTGCAAAAATGCTTGAAGGTTATTGGTCTTTATGAGCTCAAATTGTTCTGCCTTCAGATATGGCTCATTTTCAACAGAAAACCTATGGACGAAGATATGATTGCAATATGTACGGGCATGAAATGTTTGTTCAATTGAGCGACCAAACAGCCAAACATGGCCGAGGCATTAGGAAGCCCATGTTGCATTACTAAATGATCTTATAGCTTGGCATGCGCAACTACTGTAAACGGACTCTCATTCCAATTATTATAGCCATCCACAACGTTCTACGGAATATACAACGTACGGCTGGACATGTTGCTAAATGCATGTTTGCTTAAATACCGTTGCACCTTTCAGTTTATTATACGTACAAACTACTCAGTACTTTCCTCTGATTTTTGAGCACAGAAATTTGGTGACAAGTAAAGAGAGCTCTTGCACTATACCACTTCTGCTTTTTTTGACAAAAAGAGAATCAAGAGGCTCACACTGCCACCAAAGCAGTAGCCAATGTTTGAGATGCAGAAGCTTCGTACCCTACACAAAATTTGACCACGTCTATCCAGTAGATGTTTTGATGGTGATCTTCAACCACTCCATCTGAGTATCTCTTTAATAAGGTATATACTGAAATCATGGGATCCTGCAGAATTTTGAGCCACGTCGCGACGTACACTGCCAATACGGCTGATCTTAGCTTAATCGAGGGATGCATATATTTCCTCAATCAGGGTTTCCTTCTTATGGAATACCACCTTTGTAATATTCTTGGTTATTTAGTTAGCACTTCAGAAGATTTGAGCTCTTTGAGGATTGGTTGCTTCGACACCTTTGGCGCTGCCACTTTAAAAGTGCACCTGCCGTAAAAATGGTGAGCGCTTCGATAAACGTCGAACTGTACATGAGGGGCTAAAGTGTTAAATATTCTGTGGAAAAGGTCTCTCCGTCAATCGCGGATTGATCTTTTGTTTCGTCTCCATTCTGTTCTAGCGAAGCTATGTTGCTACGCTCGTGGTGATACCCCGCTACACCTCGTATAGAATTGTAATTTATTTTCTTCCAATAACTTATGTTATCCACTTGCTGAGCTTTGAAGCCGACAGTTGGTGGCACACATGTAATGCTTTATTGATCACATTTGAAGTTTTATCGTTAGCGTCTTTGGCAGCCGGTGCTGCGAACGGAGGTTGGTTACCTGGCTAGTGAAGGTTTTGAAAAGTCGTCAAGTCTGCCTCCGTGAAGCTAATATGCTTTTTCATATATATATATATATTGGGCAATTAAGGCTTTCGTTGTAGACCGAGTACGAAAACAGGTACGAGACATGACTCACAAAAGCCCTGTTGCGCGATTCGGGCTGCTAACACTTATGGTCTTGTACTGCCAATCGATTCAGTGCTCATTCTTCTTAGTACTCATGTTTAGGATGAGGTTATTCTTGTCCACTACAAGGACATGAAAGAACTATAAGGTCCTCAAATTTCAAGCTGAGTACCTATGACCCTAGCAACACCCCGAGGTATGCCATTAGCTAGTCAAACTTGAATTTTCTTACCTTCGTTGAAATTTCTTAGACCATCGGCCAAACTATTTTTATTGACCCGAATGATGCGCTGGCATGCAGAAGTTCGCGACGTGACAAAGTCTGCTAAGACTCACTTTTTACATACACTTGAACAGCTACGTGCATAACAAACCAGTCCACCGCTACTGACTTCTTCTTCGAGATCTTAGACGCTAAGGAGTATCAATTTTTCACCCACCTAAGTCTTTACCAATAGCATGCTCAGCCAGGGTACACTGTCACTGGTGCAGTCTGTTCAAAAGCAAGCACCAGTTTTTGAGACAACTTTCAATTATGCGGCAATAAAAGACCACCCAGAGCTCCAAAGCAGATTATCAAGGAGGGTATAAATGACTTACCTCATTTAAATTATTTAAATATATGTCAAATTCCGTTTCTGCATCAAAAGATCCAAAATTCTTGGCGTGGGTCAATCTATTTGCAGAATACTAACTGGCCTAGGTGACTCGATCAAGAACTGCCCGGCAGTCTTTAAGAATTACAAGATATGTTTGCTTCACCGTTTTGGTATAAATTAAAACAGTTTGACAAATTTGGAGGCCTGAATCTACTCCTTTTTATTTAGGATCAATTTTGCAGTACAAACGCTCGAGGAATGAAAAAATGTACTTAGTTGGTTTAGTAAACTCCTCGGATTAAGAACTAATTGATAACTTAACCAATTACTATGTGCGATACGCTGATAATCAGCGCTTTCTTGACTCTGAGGGCATGGCTTCTACCAGCGATACTTTAACGTATATATGCTAAAAAGATCCGCTTCTTTTACCATCGCTGAAGCCAAAACTGTACATGCTCTTTTGCCACAGCCATTCTTCTTTATTCGGCAACTTTTGTGATCATTGTGACTGACCCTGAGTCAAGGGGCTTACAGGCAGGTCCTCATTTATTGAGGAGCTCCCCATCTAGAGCAATTCAGGGAAGCAGGCTTGTTTTTTTGCTCTAGACACCATCGGTATCCGTCTCTAACGCTCCAATTAATAACGCCGTTACAGGCTCGATCCAGATACCTTACAAGGAGCTTTCATGGTTCACTAAAGCTCTATCAAAATAAGCAATGCATGTGTCATTAAAGATCTTGACCTCCAAGCAGCTTCGAGCTTTGAAGTGTTCACGCTAAGATCTACTACGATGCTAGGTAGGATGGGTCCCCACTCTTGTCAATTAATGATAACGTCACGTCCATGTGCGCGTAGAACCTCAGCATTTGGCTGAGTCTGACAGTGGAGCAACAAACATAGCTTTCCGACACCTCGGAGTCGATACACTCACAGTTTACTATACTTTGTCTACAGGCCTTCTAATTCGTATCGAGATTCAACAAAACTTGTTTTTACCCAAGCACGACGCCCCATGCCTGTCGGGCACTGCCGTTTTTCTGTGAAATGCCATACCACCGAGTCGTCAAACGACGACCATTGTTGCCTCTTTAAGTCGTTTGTGGGCTTCCAGCCGTTACCTATACACCAACTTTCGTTTTCCAGACGTAAACGTGGCGCTCCTGGTCGTTTGAATGCTTGAGACATATCTCCAGGAGCAGCGTGCTATTGAGTTTTTACTTCTTACTTTCAACGCGCTAATCTTAAGGATAACAAAGCCGCAGATAGGACAGGTATAAGATCGACGGATGTTGTCCGCTGTCCCGCAACTCGAACGTGTGCGTACTGTCTGCTAAACCTTGACTTCAAAAGCCTCTCCTGCCTGGAAAATAAAATTTAACTTTTACCGCCGCTTTCAAGGACTCCACCTAAGCGATTTCATTGCCAAATAAAGTCTTCAGGCGCGCACCGACCGCGTCGGGTGTTTTTACAACCAAATGTTGCAGGGCCCAACAAGAACTGTAAACATGACCAATTAATTTATCACGCTCTCTAATCCGTTTCATACTGATAGTTTTTTTGACTTAGCGACCTAGGTGTTGATTGACTACAAATGCTTCTAAGCGCAGTGGGTCTGCCAGAGCTATAAAGCGCGTATTCAGTTTGGTAACCTTAGCTCTATGAGTCTAGCGACTATGACTTGCCTCTTGCCTGATTTCAAAGGTGACATAAGTTTAAATACCAATGAAGTATATCACTGTCAAATGTTAAAATTTAGACTTAAGTTTAGTTAAAATCGTTCATAAACACTCTGGGGTACGAATTACAGTCTAGCATATTATTCCTTCTTATAGGCATTACACGCTGGTCATTAGACCTTGTATCACTAATATGTTAGCTTTTTTGTACTATGTAGTGATACTTCATCACATGGACAATATAGCGATACCACCTACTAGTGTGACACATAGTGAATTCGCGTAACCGCGCTACGGTAAATGTGTGTGGCGTATTATTCTCATGTCTTTGACACGCACTCTTCTTGTTTAGCATTAAACACTTATATAAGTATACAAATTACATTATAGATGAGTGTGATACTTGTTTAAGATTTAATTTGCGTCAGCGTAACATTTGCAAAATGCAGCGTACGGTGTCGTTGTAAGAAACTAAAAATACTTTTTGTCGCAACTGCACAGACTACTTGTGTACTTGAAGAATGTCCATCTCTATTATGCTTCAGTATGCTCCAACTCCATCTTATCCGCTCATCCGACCACCTGGAAAAGCGACTGGTCGCTCTGTGGCCCATCCTGGCATTGAAAAAAAAGACGCCCTGTAAATATTATAGTTTTAACAGGAAGTCATTATCTGCGCAAAAGAACTCACTTATGACCATATTCACGAAATTACAGAAACGAGCAGCTGAGGGCTATGATCTGTAAACGTTACCCCTAGTGGCCTTAAAAAGCTGCCAGAGCTGGTTGATCTCTTCAGGGAAGCCTTATAGATATATTCCGCTTAAACATGTATCGGAAATATACCGTATTGGTCACGTTTTTTTCTCGATACTTGTGTAGCCAAACGAACAATCGTCACCAGGGTGCTCGATAGTCCACTAGCAATACCCATAGCATGGCTCTATGCGTACTAAGGTAAGTTCGATTGCCTATCTCAGCTTTGTAGTAAACATCTGCGAAATTTAGAGCACGCGGTTATGTCGCTGAGCAACAAATCCTTCCCTCTGATAAGTATTTATCCAGATACCGCTACCCTATTCAGCTTTTTGTAAGCGTGAGCTAGTCGACACTTTTGATACAATTTGTTAACGCGTAGATTGTAGAAGTTCGACCCTCATACCATGTCCATCTTTGCCTTTTTGACGATAAATGAATCAACGAGATTACGCTAATCTTTTAGCCGTGTCCACTGCCTGGAAATACAGTGCTTTGTGCCTGGCACGAATTTAGTCTCGTGATCACTTCCCGGTCAGATAAAACGTCTGAATGTTGGATCTCTGTACATCGTGTCTGAGTATTTCTGAGCAGTAAGCTAAAGAAGCTGGCCCAAGACACCTTTCGTCTGCCGCGAAGTAACACTTTTTTTTTGTAAAGAGCACTACCCTCAACAAATCTTTAGCTGCTGTGTCATCCAAGGGCTTAGTAGCTTCGCACTCTTTGACGTTAAGGTGCTCTGATACCTCTGACAGTGCCCTTAATAAAAGCGCACCTAGTTTGACGACTGATTAAGCTGTGTATTGTGCTTTGAAAAAGATCTCTTCATCAACCACAGGATCGTTCACGGTCCTAGAGTATCGACGTGTGCCGGATCATTCCCTCTTTGAAGACATATGATTCCATGTTAAAGGTACTTCGCTACCCATCTGGAGAGCTGGACAACCTGCCTGCAGAGCTTTCCTACTCGATGGCACTACGTTGCCCGACAGTCAGTGCTGTCAGAGGAGTCTAAATACCACCTGTGGATTAAGAGATCGTGACTTAATCCTAGCCACGACACGCTCAAAATTAGATTATACTTTCCATGTGAACGACAACTACGAACCTATGCTAAGACTCGATCTTGATCTCCCCGTTAGCTTGTAAAGTGAACCTTATTAGCTTTTGTGCTCATTCTAACATCACCAATCTGCCCATTTTGGCTGACCGCAATGGTTTGCTGGAAATTGAAAACTTTTCGAAGCTGCAGAGTCTAACAAGACTCGAAATTGTTTTATGCACTCGTACACTTGCGCCTACAATTCACACTAACTTCTTCTTGAAGAGCTGTCAAGCTCCCTTTTAATGTGTACTAATCGCACATCCATTATAAGGACTTACGTCTTTTCTTGTACTTCAACCGGTGGCTAGCGTTTTTCCGAATCTTGGGCGGCAATCTCTGCCAGCAATCCTCTGAGGTCCTTGGAAAGGGTATGATGCTCTCTTTGGGACAGGCACGTATAATATACCCTACTTACCGCAGCTACAGCAAACGATGACGCCTTAAGTGGCAATAATTATATTCTCTGAGTTATTAACTAATCCAGCGGACCATCATGCACATCGAGGAACACCGCATTTAGGCATTAAAAAAAGCGAGCCAGTTTGTGGCTGCACTATAAATTTGACAGCTTATCCTTGCATCGCTATCAAAAGTCAAAAGTGCTAACGAAGGCGGTCAATTCTAAACGACAGTCACTAATATTTGATTAGATTTTAATGCATCAACACTTAATGCCGTTAGTCCCCTCAGCTCATAACGATAATTTACTGTTCTTTCTTCCAGGCAAGGATGCACAAATGCTCGTGAATATTGGAGTTCGCCGAACGACTCCAACTGTTCTTCCATGTGTCTTCAGGACACAAAAAATCCAGGTAAAAAAAATCCAGCTTTTAGCTAGACCTTTGATTTAGAGAGATCGAATGCTACGCCCTACTAATTGTCCTTGATCGTCGCCACTCTGCAATCCTTGATTTCGAAAAGAAGCAGAATTTTTTTATTTTAATTTGAAGGCGTTCAACCTTTAATCTTTACCTACTGAAACTTGTAGTCGGTGCTACCGGCTGGTTGACCGGATCCTGTGCTTCCTGGCTCTCATACATAAACTCTGCTCACGGACCTCGAATGCCGCGATGCGTTCCAGTTCCTTAGCAGCAGGGAGGGCTGCAATCGCGACAGGCCCATAGAAGCTAGCAAAAATTTTCGCATTCGACATATGCGAGAAGGTCATTCTATCCATCGCGGAATCTTTGCGAGGATACAGGTAGACAACCTAATCGCGTAGGCATAGGACTGACTTTGAAGTGCTACCAGGTATAAGAAGGTCACACAACTGGGGCCTTCAAAAAGATGCACGCTCTTCCGGCGAACCCTAAAGTGTGCTGATTTAATTTCTATGCGTTTTCGATAAAAACTTCATTCGCTATTAAAATAATGGCAAAGACTTCAAAAATTCTCATTTTCATGGCGGTATTGATACCGTTAAGTATCATCGGAAGCCAGTTTTCTTACATGAAGTTTGGCAAAAACTTACCATATGATATTTTGTACTGCAAAATATTTACAGTTGACAAAACGACTAAACGTGCTGATGAAGACCTACCGCAGCTATCCGATTAAGTACGACGTTAAGATCAAGCCTCTTCTGTAGATAGATATACATTAATTCGATCGCAGAATAACACACCATGATCAGTACACCTGCGCACATCTCATTCAAGACCGGCTCAAGGTTTTTTACTTTCAACTACGGCTAGCTCTGTGCCTCACAATTTTGCTAGTTTATCTATGGTGACTAATGTTTGTAATCATAGATGTTTATGACAGCTGTCCATTTTTTTCCGCAACGTTGGTGTTACATTGCTTTACAGTTACGAGTATACACGAAAATCGCACGACACAATACATTAATACTGGTGACGCAAGTAGCCCATGGCGGCAATTTTTCTCACGCACTTGTTTCATTGATGGCAAGAGAGCACCTCCGAGTGTCGCGGTAATCTTTAAAACGCCGTATTGACGTCCCCTTCGAAAATAACGATTGGACGGTTTTTATCCATATTCGCGCCGTCCATAATCGCAGACAGCTTTTTATCCAATCCGTGCGCGTCGTTTGATTACGACACCGACTTTATGTACCCTAGTCCTTCCATGAACTCAGGCGAAACCCAGCCATTCACGAGGCAATTCTCGTTAAGGAGCACAGATTGATTTTGCGGACTGACGTTGGACACAAAGAGAACTTTTTCTTGACATTATGGTTGGCTTTAGCCTTTTAGACATGGTCGTACCTCATGCCAAGGAGTCCAGCGCCTCCGTCGTCACAACCTCAACCAGTTGCTCTTGTGTAAGCAGCGGCGGTATGGAGTTGACCATGCTTGAGACGGAGGGCTATAGAAACTCGCGCCTTAGCAGTCTTTACGGCGGTACGAGCACCCCTGGTCAGCGTCTTACCATTCTTAAAGAGGACTTGGAGGCCGAGAACACTTCACTTTTACAAAAAAAGAGTCAGGAAGAACTCTTTGAGCTGCACGAAGTGCGCGTGCTGAAACAGGTACCACTGCCGTACTGGATGAAGATATATGTACCACGCATTGTACGTCTACAGACTGGCACGGCGCCTTTTATGGAATATGCGCGGACGGAGAAGAGCGAGGCTCGCCAATGTCAAAGGATCAATGTCTGGACGCGCGTAAAACGGCTGTCCAAGAACAAGCTATCTATCGACTTTCGCAACCCCATCGACGTTGAAAGCTCCGTTCCCATCTCCAGCTCGCTGGGTTCTTCAGATGCGGATGAAAAAGTGTCGCGCGACAAGTGGATTTTCAAGTTTGATACCAAGAACGAGCGCGACGTGTGGGCCAAGCTTGTTCAGGATGCCATCGATCTGCTCGGATGGGCTGCCAAATTTACGCTTGGTAGTTTGATAATGAAGACAGAAAAATCATCCATTTTCGAGTGTTCTACTTGGACAGATCGCGGCCAACCGTCATACGTGATGAAGGTGATGGACTCTACGTCTGCCAAGCAGAGCCATTTGGCACGCAACGAAATTGAGATTCAGCGCATTTTGAGTCACTATGCGAGTCACCCGAATGTTGTTACTCTCTATGACTCGTTCTATCAAAAAACCAAGACGTATCTTGTTATGGAAAATTGCGTGGGTGGTGACCTCTTCGACTTCATCAGTCAAAACGGTGCCATGGACGAGAATGAAGCCAAGACTTTGTTTCGTCACATTGCGAGTGCCATTTGTCATTGCCACGAGCACGGTATTGTACATTTGGACATCAAGCCCGAGAACTTGTTCTTTAAAGTGTTGTCCACACAGTTAAAGACCATCAAGTTGGGCGACTTTGGCTCTGCAATGCGGCTGGACACGAGCGCTGATAAGAAAGCGATTAGCTGTACGGTGGGTTACGCAGCTCCGGAAGTGCTGCAAAATGGCACGATCTCCGTTGCCGCCGACGTGTTTAGTGCGGGGGCCGTACTTTACACACTTCTTTGCGGATACGCTCCATTCAGTGCGTCCTCTGAAGACGAGATGCTTGAGCGCACTCTTTCTGGCAAAACTGTGTTTGACGAGCTAGAGTGGAGGCGTATCAGCGAAGATGCCAAGGATCTTTTGAAGCTGATGCTGCTCCAAGATTTTATGCAGCGCCCGAGTATGGAGGATGTGCTAGAGCATCACTGGTTTTCGTGACCGTATTTTGTCTATGATAGGGACCTTATTTAAGCGCATCGCGCGACAGCAGCGTGATGACATTCGTTTTTAACAGTATCAAAAGTTAATAGTTGTGATGGCGTAAGACAGCGACAGTGATATCATTTACCAATATGTCTCGCGGTTTAATGTGCTCGTCACGTAACATTTCACACGATCATAGCGGCTACATTACATTCATTAGCTGGAGTAGTGGTGGCCATCGACATGTAATATATTGCTCGTAAACTTTGAGCTTTGTCAGGTCAATCCTGACTCATTATATTTCTAAATAAAGTCATTAAAATGGAAATTACATCAAGCATATTTTAATAATTCTGAAAAGAAATGCAATATTTGCGATAAATATAATACTTTTTTTGCGTACTTTACGACTAAGGATTGTGAACCCAAAAGTTGTTTTCACGCACCATAACCACTCGTTGTTAAACCTCCGTCTACGTAAGTAACTTACTTACATTGCAAAGTTTCCGAGCCACCTTCTTCCAAAAAAATTTGCACTGCTGAAATGACTTGCCGGCCCCATATGGACCATTGAGGCAGTTGCATTTGCAGACCTCTCCGCTGTCTAGCAGCTGTAATACGTCACGGCGCTTTAGCTCAACGAGAGAGTCTATGCTACAGAGCTTAGGCACCACACGCAGTTCAGGTATAATTAGACTTAGCGGGACGCTTATTGTGGGATCAAATCTGGTCGAGGATAACATTTTCATCTGGAGTAGAAAATATGTAATGGCCACCAGTGATTCGGGATGATTAAATGTGCGTGACCTTTACACTCTCTTATGAAAGAGGCAACGCAAAAAAACTGACCATAAAGAAGAGAGCACATAAATTAATACTTAAAAGCAACGTGTCTCCCAACAAAAACTGAGCTTTATTAGCGCTTACGCTTTCTTGCCTGGGCGTGAGCTTTTAACCATATCTATAGTTGTGACAGCTTACAACATATGGGGAACCACTCTTCGAGCAAGCCAAGGTAACTTTGTTCACGGACGGCCTTAGGATAGGACCGCCACCTATTCGACTTGTTAAAATCAGGCAATGACGATGAAAACGGCGATTAAAATTGCTCTTTAAAAGATATACATATCGAGAAAGGGTTGCTTATCCGAAATGCCGTGGATAGGTATTTATCCTAGCGAATGGTGGTTTTAGACCACTGATATGGGTCCTGTTCTAAAGGGCTCAAGCACTGCAGAACAAGGCAACACCTGCTGCTTTGGTTGCGATTAACAAGTCTTGTTCCGAAGAAAGTCGACAAAGTGGACCTTTGTCTTGCCCAAGGGCTCCGAAAGCTCACCGACAGAAGACGCGTCATTAGAATGCTAAAAAGCAGAAGAAGCAAGGTGCACTATTAGAAAAGTACGAAATCTTTATGATGGGTGGGTGAGGGATATACACAATAAAGGCAGCCCCTAGAAGAATTACAGTTCCTAAGAAGAGAGCAGCAGCAGTATACCATTAGCTGTACACGAGGATAAAAAAAGCCATTTCGAGTCTTAATTGAAATTTATGCGTCGCGAACATTTTACGCGCAAATTGGCATTTTTGTCAACTCATTTTTGTGCTGATCCCTGTGCTAAGATGTAAATAAGTCAGTACAAACCCGTTTACTTTACGAATTGATTCTTACACGCTCTAAGAGTCAAAGTAATCTTCGCTGTAAAGTGTAATCGCTTTGACAGCACAGTTAATTCTTGTCGTTGACTATACATGTCAACAAACTCGTGCTCTTCTAACATGGCGTGCTATGGAAGAGCAGCATGAGTTCTCGACTTATTAGCAAGGTAAAGCGATAGATGCGGGAAACCCAATCTTTTGCGAAAAGGCTGGTGTGGTCATATTTTCACCTTTTTCGTGCGTACGTCTTCTCAAAAGAAGACTGGGCGGTACACAATCGAATTAAATTAAAGGAATGAGATCTGCACAAAGGTGACTGTACTGATGTCATTAGGAAAAACCTTACCAAGGTAATAGGCTCCTTTGGCCACATTGGCTGCCAAAGACCAAGCGACCACATTTTAAATTTGAGCAACATAGCGCCACTAATTTTAGGTAGTAAAATTTCCAAAGGTGGACACATACTTCTAACTGCGGCAACAAAGGTCTGCAAGCGGGTGACAAAAGTTTAAAGGACACACTAAATAGCATAAAATCACATGTGGGTAACGAGTAACCACCAAGAGTGGAAACATAGCTCTTCTGGTCGAAAATTGGAATAAAATATGAGTCGGTCCGTGAGTGTCACGAACGATCCTTTAATTGACACAAAAGGCTTTTATGTATCTAATCGAATAAAGTCCAACCGGTCTTGTTGCACAGTAGGTGTGCGTCAATAAAGGGCACGACAAATCCTCACACCTTCTGACGTCAAGCTAAACAAAAAGACAAAAAGATCTCAGAGGCTGCTGCTGCTATTATCTTAGGAAAGGATGAGCTCAATTCGTTGATTCTTGCTTTATACTTTAACTAGTGAAAGGTGCAGATCGCTATCTGGTTGACATCAAATTTTATAGCAGTAGTCTACAGACCAAGACTGATCTGTAGCTTTTTGCTTATTTAATGTTTAAAAGCTTTATACGGACAACCTTGTAGTTTGAAATTACAAAACCGCAATTTAGCATAGTAACATCTCTAATATGCATTCAGCATTGGTCGATAGATCAGTTATCATTGCTTATTAGTATTAACCAGTGCTAGCTTCTCAAGTTCGAGATATTGTTTAAATTGAGCAGCACAAATGGTAATACCATGACGCACTTAGTTCGTGTTTTTGACCAAAATACTTCCGCAGGTCATTCTAGAGCTGAGGCTTAGGTCAAGCCGAAATATCTTGTACTTAATAGGGGTCTGCTTAGACCCCGCGTCTGGGTTGAGAAATACATATGCCAAAAAACACATATGTCGATGTAGGCATCGTCGATACGTTGCCATGATTGCCTTAATGGACCTCCAGAGCTGACTTATTTTCTGTTGAGCGTCTATGGTTATATTAATCGTCAACGCACATCTGGCTAAAGCCATAGTGATCTAATCAATATCGCGGCTTCGTCGTTATGGTGTGTATGGTATGGTGTTTGATAGTCTTGTAAAATCAGATACTAATTCAAATTATGCCACTAGGCGTTCATATCGTCGTGAAGTTTATCTTAGCTTCCTTATTTGGATCTGTAAGTAGTAGCTAGGTCACTTAAATCTTTGTATGATGAGAGCGTGCAGGAAAGCATTCGATCTTTTGACGAATAGTGGTGTACTGTTTCCAATCTTAAGCTGTCGTTTTGCGCAATCGAGTGCAGCTTTAAAACTTATGTGGTTCACACATCTACGGGTGTTACACTGTTATAAATATATACGCTGAGACACTCTAGAATATCGCTACTTATTTATAGCGTAATCTTATTAGGGAAAGGGGAGAGAAAAGCTCGGACTAGATGTAAAACTTCCTTATGGAAACAGTTGTCAGCTTCACGAAATGCTGGCTTAATACAATCGGTGAGCTTAAGATTGAATCGCAACCAGCCGAGTATAATAAGTATACTTTCCTGAAAAATGCGAAAGGCGGCTGAGAAACGCAACGATCCAGTTGCCTGTCAAGTGCTAAACACATAGGTTTTACTCCCGGGCTACAAGAAAGCGCACGGACACAAGTAAGTGTTCCAATGAGGCTGTTATAATTTCTGGAAGCTTCACGTATGCCTACAATTTCCACGTGCCTTCTTATATGTCGGTCCACCTTAAGAAATCCGGGCCGCCAATAGAGAATGTTTACTATGCCATACGTCTCCCCACGACCGATATGACCTTCAATCGGTATCACAGATGATACGATATTTTGAATCGCTATCATGGTGGAGGACCGATGGACTCCGTCCTTAACCATGACTATCATTTGTTGCCCGGGTCTTTAAGCTCATCGCCCCCCAGAGTCTCTATTGTAGCTCTTCACGTGTCAAATTGCGCGTACGGATCACATACTAGATCTGATACTGATAGGGACACCACTTTAACGTGCGCTAAATAATAGTCTGGGCAACGCGAAAAATCAGCAGCTGAAACATCCGCTTTCCCAGCTCATACTTCACATCAAAGTTTTATTTCCTAGAAGGAAGAGCAATTCTCTGCGAGAGTTTGGGTGACCGTGTCGCCGTGCTTAGTACGCCGGTTTTGATTACAAATGGCCTAATATCTTGCAGGTTCATTCTTAACATGAAGAGAGCATACTTCATCGCAAATGCTTATTTAAGACATACGATAAATTTTGTCGGTAATATCAAGCTGACAAGATTTAAATGTAATGATTTGATAGCATTTTTCAGCACCAGTGCACTACCGATGGCAATGTTTGACAATTTACTGACGGCTTCAAATCTTTGTATCCGACAAACCTGGACCAGCACTTGAAACAAAATTATGCCCATCGCCTCGTTCTCCTAAGCTTCCTCTGCGTTCTTTCTAACAAAACAAAAAGTGGCCTAATCACTTCTGCATATCTAGCACTATCATTGTGGAAGTAATTGGCCAGACCAAGCCACTTCCTCAAGTCTTTCTGGGTCAAAGATAACAGCCAATCTACGATGGCTTTAATTTTGGGTACAAAGGTCACACTGACAGTAAACTCATTTTTTTCTGCGCCAAAAATGCCCTTTTCGGCATAAGCGTCAAGCCTTTTAATTCATCTGCACTCGGGCACTGCTTGGAAGTAGATACTGTGGTTCTCCACATCCAGCTTTTTGCATGACAATGGACAAACACGTTATTCAAAATGGCTGCGTTCTTGCATTGTAGACCTTAACGCTTGCGTTACCAAACAATTGAACGTCACACGCTCGTTCGAGGGTGCATACATGATAAGTCAAATGTCCGAGGCCCTAATTGCGGTCATTTCTATGCCACTCTCTCGCATAAATTTGTAATCACAGATACAGTACGTTCAGTGCACTGTAAATTCATAATGTCTAAAGGAATGACGTATGTGCCCGGATAGCTGCTGCACTTTGCTTATTGTAAGCGTGTACGATGATCAACTTGCCATTTAGCTTTCTAACACAGAATGGCGGTGAAATAAATAAATTTCTTTTGGGCTGCTATTGCCGTGCATTTTTCACAAAAAAGGGATTAATGACGTCACACTGTTCGTTTCGTAGGAAACACTGTTGCCTTATGACAAAGATTTCTCCCCTACCAGGTGATAGAATCAAAGGTCGTGCAAATAAATCCTGTTACCTCTTTACCCGAGATAGTGTAGGTCACATGGATCTTCTTAGGTTCTATAGTACATTTTAAGCACCAATTGCCTCCTAAGAAATTTATATTCTCTTAAGCGCAGTGAAAAAATATCGCCCAAGCTGCACCGGCCGAAAGCCAACCATGTCGTAAATGATATGCGACAAATGCCTTTTTTGACGAGCATTACTTGGCTTCGAAATTATTAGTATCCATCTTAGCCATTAAATAGTCTTACAAGTTTACAGACTCGGTCTAGCTGAGGTGAGTTCAAGACTTGCCAAAGCTCCATTAAAAGAAAGGCAGATGACATGCAAGGTCGTAATCTTCAGTACTGGTGACAATCCACCAGCGCTAGACTCATACGATGCATTCAGGACCGAACCAGTGAACTTCGATTCTATCACAAAACAAATAGTGACAATGTCAAGTTGGTGTGCTCGTAGAGCCTCAGCATATGGCTAAGCTTCGAGCGTTAGTACCCGATTCTCCAAAGTCAATGACACACCATGGTAAATATAAAAAAACCTCGGTTAAATCATCCACTAGTAAGCCAAGGATGCAAGCACGGTCCATATTGCAAAGCGCGGATCTTACTAAGCCCAAGACATCTCAACCTATCTTTTTTGGCTGAGGCTTGGCGTGCTAATTTCAAGGGTCAAATACCAAAAATGTCAGATATCATCGCAGATGGATCATCGACAGATGCCCGTAAGCTATCCTGCAGCTCGGAGGTCTACCGCCACACTATCACCATATGAGGACCGTATTGCTAGCTATTCCCTGACACTGCAAGCCTCCTCTACCTAAAGGATAATTATGACATTTATTGCCCCTGGGCACCTTCATCCCTCATCGACAAAGACAGTAACTGTCACCTCCTTTAAAAACGAAGTGCTGGCGTGTCCAGCCAGCAGGTTTCTCTACTAGTTAAGCAAATGTTTGCCGGAGAGCACATAGCGCCTCTTATCATAATCGTCCCTTGAAGATGGAGGTGTCTGATGACTTTTGGTCGAAAAACAACGATGGAAACACCGAGTAAAGTGAAAGGCTATTCTAGAGCAGCTCAAATTAAAATCTGGTCTTTGCAAAAGCGCGTCGGTAAGCACATTATATTCACCGAGCTTTTATTCAAAGTAAACGATATATTACGACCGCTATTTTTTTTTGACAATTAAGGCGTATTTGGCGAGCGTCGCTCATCAGCAGCCCGCACAACAATAAATGAAGTTCAGAGTTTATTTTAGAGCTCGAGCTCTAGGCCAACCGTCTTTCTTGTCGTCTGGACTTATTGTATTGTCAGGATTGAAATCGACAAAATATTTAACGCACGAGGTATCCCAACTTAAGTACGCAATGTCGTCAGGAGACGAATCAGTCGCTCGTAGAGCACACTCGTTTCACATGCATTGGTCACCCTCTCTTCCAAATGAACAAGACCCGAGCGTCATGGTTGACTTCAAGCCGCCAGCTTCTTCATCATATGGTGAGAGGGTAAGTGCTCTCCAAAACGTAGTATAAGCATAGCTCTTTAGCCTGTGACTCGTATTGCCAAGTCAAGTACATTGAGATGGCACTCTGCATAAGCCGCGCTTGCCATAGCCGCACACCCACACGAGCCCGTATGTCACATACTTCGTGCTCACGAGCGGGTAGTGTTCCCAACGTGCTTCGAGCACTCTGCGAACGTTTGCTCAGTAAATAGTTGTGCTCGATTAGCCAGTGCTCATAGCCAATGAATATCGCTTAATACTGAGTACGCGGGCTAATTACAGATTTTTGCCCGACGAGCCGCCTCCAAGAGGCTACGTCAGGACTCATACGTGTCTACAGCTTTATAGTTCTGATCTCGACATTTCCCTAGAGTGAGATATGCACAGAGCCTTTGTGAGCGCTGGGTTTGAATGTACAAAGCGTTGTATTCTCTGCACTTTAGACAGATTTATATAAAGACGATATGCGAGATTTCGCTACGAGATCACTTGGTTTGATGACGTTATTGACGTACTCTGAGCGAACTATCACCTTGCGACGTTAAACTGCAGTCAATGCTCCCAATAGCCTTACATCCATAGCAGTCGCCTGGGATATACGTCAAGATGGTTTTATTTGAGCCCTGCATCTCTGAACATAGAGGGAGAAATAGTCTACAACATCTAGGCAAGTTTGTCGAAATGTAGCCTCAAGCTTCCATGGGCTCTCGGTGTGAGAATTTTGTTCTCTTTCACACAATAGTAGGAACATACTGAAACTATTATTTGCTAAGCCTCTAAAGTAGCATGATGCTGGACGTACTATCCTATATGCGATTCTCTTCTATATATTTGCAGTAACAATCCACTATATCGAGTACGCTTTACAATGTAAGCTCGGACACATTGCTTAACGACACATTATTTCTTGGAATGCATACTTGTGCAGGCTTTTACGTAAAGCTCAGCTAAATATTATCATGAACAAGTAGTCACTTTTCGTTCGGCTTTAGAGCACGAAAAGTTGTTGACGAGCGCGGATATTCGGCTCCCGCATTGTTGTTCTTGTCTTTTCAGCAAAGAGGATCGAACAGTTCTCGTGACAGTAAGCGTTTCCTTGTGATATTATTCAAACTCTCTCTCATAAGAGGTGAGAGTTTTGACGGTGGGCCCATAGACCACTTTTAGTATACATAATGTCGCTGAAACAAACGCTGCAGATCTGGGTGATACGCCACCTTTGGCTACTCGAAGTCAGTACTGCTGATATTTTAACTACATTGTGTGACATAAGTTTTGTGATGTTCAGAACATCATGCGTGTGTACTGTAAGAAATGCCACCCACGTCACAGGCACAACTATTAAAGTATGCGCAGCTTTATTCGCAGAGGTCGACTTTGGTGCAAATGGCTCTAATTATCGTGTTATCACCTGAGTGACCGACGACCTTCTCTGCTGCCCGTTTGGTTAGCGTTTTGACCTCACAACTTTTTCTTTGAAGTAATAGACTACCCATTCCCTCTCCTGCAGCCAAACCGTTGATGGCACGCAGGTTATTTTTACCGTGAAGTATTTAAAAAAGATGTAGATCATGCAAGTCTACAATAGAACTATTTAAACTGCAATCTATTGCACACGTTGAACCAGGTATGGCAACTGGTCGTTCACCAGAAGAACGCATGCGCCTCATTTTTACAAGATGCTGTGAGAACACATGTATTGGCATCGGGAGTGATACTGGTAGCCCCCAATATCAGTGGGTCGGATCAGCTTCTAAAAGCTTTACCTAGTATTAGTGTCTATGATGTCAAGCGTCTTGATTCGAACGTTTGAGGCTTTTAAGCGGAGATGATGTAATGCGTTAGAGCATATTCATTAATTCGATGTTTGAAAGAATTAATTCGAGCCTATTTTGTTGAACGTGTCATACGGAATTTCAACGCCGTGCAGCTCTCGCTGAAGCTCCTGGTAATCCGTAAAGTTGTCGGCCGTGATAATACCGTAACGAACAAAAAAGTCAAGCTGAAGAATGCAGACGTCAGGCTTGACACGCTCTGGCTCCAGCTAAAGACTTGTGAGCACGTCTTGCACGGGTAAGAGCTCGAAGCTGTCCACCTCACCGTCTTGGTTAGATGGAATCACGTCAAGCGGCAACTCGACGTCAAAAATTAGCATCGTTTGATTTGTCAAGCCGTACGTTTGTTGCGATACATACGAGATGCTGCCAGCAGCCACAAAGCGCGGGCTAGACCAAGACGGCTCTAGTCCAGCTTCCTCCTGGGCTTCTTTTATCATGTTATCGAATGCCGAGATGCCTGCAGGTAAGCCTCCACCTACAATGGTATCGCGCATTAGTGGCCAACGCTTTTTGGAGACGCTACGAGTTGCAATCCACACATGCGTCACCACGCCAAACTCCGCGTCACGTACATAGCCGTTGAGATGCGTGGCGAACTGGCTGAGACCAAAGAAGGGCCCTACGCCGCGGTGGTAGGTAAATAAAGTTGGACTAGAGAACGTTGTCCGAGCCGTATAATTTTCATCCTGCCAATACGGAAAAGCCCCTTCTTGTCTCAGGATGTCTTCCATTTTGTGGAATGCGTGCGAACGCTCTTTAACTGTACCGAAGCGCGGTTTCATTACAATTTCGTCATTTTTCACCTCCAGCAAGTCCTTTAACTCGCTGAGGCGCTGAGTCAAGTTATAACATTGATTAAATATGAAGACGACGTGTTCTCTCTCTACCTGCTCACCTCTCGCTGTTGCTTCAAAACAAAACCTGCTACAACCGACGTGCACGACTCTTGGATACCTAGCGCGCGTCCCCATATCTCCCCCTCGTCATGGTGCAGCATGACACGCAACGGTAAGTAAGCGTCGCGTGTCCATTTGTTTACTCGTGCAAGTAACGATCGCCACGCCATCAAGTGGATTAACCAATTGTTGGTACTTTAACGACATCATATATATGTAGCTTTAAGGACATAAAGACAAAACGGTCTCGTTCTCGGGCACAAACTCTCCTTAGCTCACATCAAGTCTGTTCTCGGTACAGAATCGACTTGACCTATGTCCGAGCTTTGAATTTGTAGATTTTTATTTCTTTCGACATCCAGGCTGGGCTGGCGTAAATAGCTCTTGCCATGCACTTAATTCCGCTACGGATCTGACAACAACGCACCGAATAATGACAGCTTCTCTATATTTTACATAACCTTAAACTTCTCTCGCTGAATTCTGGTTTCCTCCCCATCCAAAGCCTTTTCCTCAGTGCAGAATAAAGTTGAGTGAATGCGACTTTTGGCCAATCTCGTCCGAGGTGTCACTGTTATCGCCACCCTCGTCTCTTTCGACATTTGGTTGTTCTTTTCCGTACCGATCACGTTCATCTTCAAGCTCGCGCGAATGGCTCTCGCCATGTAGACGTTCAGTGCCATTTGATCGCGACGAAAGTTGTGGTTGGTGTAGCTGCTGCTGGTGCGATCGGGGTGACGCCACGCGCATATCCTCTTGGCTCTCGTAGACACCTTCATCGTCCTCTGCACAATGAGTCTGATCATCCATCACAGCGGAGAGTGGAAGTGCGCGCCGCGGAGGGCCGCCGGTGAGCGCTTGCTGCTCCATGAACTCGTCCTTGATGGCTTTAAGGTCGGCTAGTCGCAGCCCCATGAACACGCCAAAACCGTAGTAGACCTTTTCGTGCTCGTTATCGTTGTCTTCCACCACACCACCGACTCGAGGTAGGTTCGATCCCAGGGCCGCACCCTCGCGGCGTGTCGTCAATCGATTCTCCATTGCAATTTGACTTATGGATCAGGCCTATGTACTTATTCGGTTTACTTTTAAGAATAAGCATAAGATTTCAAAGATAAATCATGGTCGTTTTCTATATAAACTACTTATTTCCTTCGACGAAATTGTTTATACGATTTCTTGCTCTTAGCTGCCAGGTCCTCGTTCGCATCGCGAGCGCGGTATTCGCCATCCAGCGTAAGTTGGGGCCCCAGTTCTTGATGCAGCTGTCGAAATTTTCGAGCAGAGCCTACGGGCCGAAGCGGCGTAGCAAGCAGACGATTGAGCTGCGCGCGTAGCGACTGCACTGATTGATTGACTGTCTTTTTCTTTTTGCTATCCTGGTTTCGCTGCTTGGCTCCCAGTTCAAATAGCAAATCTTCGTCCAAGTCTATGTCAGCAGCAGCAGCCATTTGCTTGAACCAAGTGGCTTCGGATTTGAGCTTACCAGCAGCATCTTCCTGCTCATTTATACTTTTGGCAAGACGCATGCGTACATCAATTGCCTCAAGATACCGGTGATCAAACGGAAAGTTGGAAAGTCCTGTCGGGCGCTGTAATAGTTTGCAAATCTGCGTGTGGTATTTGACATCAGTGGGCGACACGAGCGATATGCTAAGACCGTCCTTGTTTGCGCGGGCGGTACGTCCACTACGGTGTATGAACACCTCAGTAGAGCGCGCAATGTGATAATGTACGACGTAGTCAACGCTAGGAATATCCAGACCACGTGCTGCAACATCGGTTGCCACCAGAATTCCTTTTGCATGGGAACGAAAGCCATCTAGTTTCTTTAAACGTTGACGCTGCTGCATTTCGGCGTGAAGAGCAAACACGGGAAGCTTGAGTAGAATCAGTAATGCAGAAACCTTACGAACTTGATGGATAGCATTCAAAAAGATGATTGTCCGGCCTGGGTACTGAGTCAGAAAGTAGTACAAGAAGCTATCACGGGTGGACTCAGACACCTCATGCTGGCAAAGCTCGAGTCCAGCGGGAAGGGACAATGCCACGTTCTCCTGTTGTTTCTTCAGCTTGCGCCCGGATTCCTTCAAATCGATTGGTTTTGCACCAGGGAAATTTATGTCGGATTCCGCGATACTGATGTCTACAACAGCTGATTTACCACGAAGACCCACGCGCTTCATGACTCGCTCTAAGACAGTTAATGCGTTACGTTTTCCCTTGGTCTTGCTTGTTTGAAAGCGACCACCCTCTGGTATTGTCAATGTGGCGGAGAATAGAAATGTTTGGCGCACGTGACGCGGAGCTACTATCTCAGTCATCGACTTTGCATTCTTTTCACTCTTCTGTGCATTAGCAGTTTTGGCTTGTTCTTGCTTTTTATTCTGCAATGTTAGCACATCATCAAGCATCATGACCTTCGCGCCACTCGAAAACTCGGACACGTCAAAAGTCTCGTCACCACCATCTTTTTTGTTACTTGCACACTCATCTTTTTCATCACCTCTATCTTTTTTATTGTTCAAAAGATTCGACACAGCATTTTTTTTCTGATGTAGTACATCAAAGATCATTTCCAGTTCCGGATACGATCCAGGCTGCAACATACGATCCGCCTCATCTACAACTAGAAAACGTAACGAAGTCGCAAGGTCCTTCAAGTGTTCATGATTGGTGCCAATGATGTCCCAAAGACGACCAGGCGTCCCGATCACAATCTCTGGCCTGTACGACAGAATTCTCGTCTGCTTCTGCACGGCCATACCACCGACCAACGTAACTACACCAATTTCACGATTGCGCACCATTTGCTGAAGATGCTGCTGAATCTGAATCGCAAGTTCACGTGTTGGAGTCAAAATCAACGCCTTGCAATCTTTCGTGTATCCTGGTAGCTCGCGTTCATGCAATAGTTGACTCAAAATGGGCAACCCAAATGCCAATGTTTTTCCAGAACCTGTCGGAGCCGCACCGACCACATCGCGGTTGTCAATCAACGCTGGCAGCAAAGTACGTTCCTGGATGTGCGTTGGAGTAGTAAAACCAAAAGTCTGTAGTGACTGCAATAGCAGTGGATGCAGCTTAAATTTGTTCCATTTGGGCAAGTTCACGTCTTTAAGCGCAACAGTCTCCACCTTTTCTTGCTCCTTTCTCGTCTTGCCATCGCAGCTCTTCTTCTTCTTTTTGATGTTCTCTTCTCCGTTGTTCGATTTCTTGTGATGCTTGAACGCATTCTTTTGGTGCTGCAATTCGATCACCTCAGCGTCAGTCATTGCTTCCGTCTCGGGCTGCGGATTCGTGACCTTTAACTTTCTGCGCTTCTTCTTCTTCTTACAGCCATTTTGCTGGGTTTCTACACCACCAACCAATAGTTTACCACCCTCCTCTGTCGTCTCTACGCGATAATCTGTAAGTTCTTCTAATTCAAAAGCGCAGCCGTCGTGAAACCCCTCAATCTGCATATTCTCGATGTCTACATTTGTCCAGCCGCCTTTGGATGAAGATGAGCTTGTATGCGCATCACCAGTGCTTGAGCTCTGTTGCTTTTTCCGCTTCTTGGAGAGCGTGACGCTAGGTGCTAACGTGTAGGGCACAAGAGACAGCCCACTCATATTTCGCGTAGTGGTACAATTGCGACCATTAACCACAGCGAGTGTCCACCAGCCAATTTTTGCCAATCGCCTTTCGTAGCTGATCAACTATGACCAATCATCGTTCGATATTGAAGAGCTACGAAGTCATGCGCGCGCTCTCTCGCCTAGTGGCTTCAAGCCGGGTGGTGCGGCGCTCGTGCGTATCTGTTTCCTGCAGAAGCAACCAACGCAACCTAGCAACTGAAGCATTCGTGTCACGCCATTATCAACTGCAGAATCCGACAGATGTGGCCGAGTTCCTGCAGCGCAAGAGTTTGGCAGTGCGCAAGACCGACTCGCACTTTGTAGTGCGCGATTGTCCCTTTTGCCACGCGACAAATAACAAGTCTAGCAATTTGTTCAAGATGTACGTACACAAGACGCAGGGTGTGTATAAGTGCCACCGCTGTGGGGCTGCCGGCAGCTGGTTTGACTTTAAGCACAAGCTGCAGGGCGGTGTGGGTATCGCTTCTTCGAGTGGTGTTTTATATGGAGGTAACAGTGATAGGGCACTCGGAGGTTTTGCCGAAATGAAGGTCATACAGGCGTTGGAC
This sequence comes from Plasmopara muralis, assembly GCA_003676415.1. Lineage (NCBI taxonomy): Eukaryota > Oomycota > Peronosporomycetes > Peronosporales > Peronosporaceae > Plasmopara > Plasmopara muralis. The sequence continues at coordinate 126,366 of RCHQ01000071.1, read as the reverse complement.
AATGAAAAAGCGATGGCCATCCAGAAAAACTTGGTCGACGATCTCGAATTTGAGCCCGTGTTTAAGTATCTGACCGACATTCGCGGTCTGAAGAGAGAAGTGTTGCAAAAATACTGCGTGGGTGCAATTGAGCAGCCGTTCTGGGACCACATTACAAGTGAACGCGTCACTGCTCAGTGCATCTCTTTCCCCTGGATGGCTCGACAAGCGGACTTGAACGCTATGGGTGTGATACGCCGTGACAAACCAAAGCAGGAACCAGAGGATAAAAATCTGTATGATGTCGTTCGATTAAAATTGCGCGCTATAGACGATAAGACTAAACAGCAGCTTGTACCAAAAGGCGGTAGTTGGGGACTTTTTGGTTGGAATACAGTTCCTTCTGCAGCACTTGAGTTGGTGCTCACCGAGGGGGAATTTGATGCGATGGCTGTGCATCAAGCGACTGGAATGGCTGCAGTGTCTCTGCCCAATGGCAGTCAGTCCCTTCCACCGAGTTTACTGCCTTTGCTTGAGCGGTTTAAGCGCATTTACGTATGGATGGACAATGATGCTTCGGGACAAGCAAATGTTGAAAAGTTTGCGACGAAGCTTGGCATAGCTCGTTGCTACATCGTCCGCATGCCTGCGAACGCATCGTTTGCTCATATAAAAGATGCAAACGATGCTCTTCGAGCTGGTAAGGACCTTTTAGCGATTCTAAATGCTGCTGAGCGGATACCACACAGTCAGATCACTACATTTGAAGAGCTTCGTCGTGACGTTTATGAAGAAATTGTAAATCCACTGAAAGCTTGTGGCGTGCAGTCGCGTGCTTTTCCGTCACTCAATCGATTGATGAAAGGCCATCGCATGGGTGAAGTGACGGTGCTGACGGGTCCAACTGGTTGTGGGAAGACTACGTTTTTAAGTCAACTATCAGTAGACTTGTGTGAACAGGGAGTGAGCACGTTGTGGGGCTCCTTCGAGATCAAGAATACACGACTGATGCACAAGATGCTCACTCAGCTTGCGCATCGCAACTTGTCAGGTGATTTGCAAGCGTTTGAGGCAGCGGCTGATCGATTCGAGGCCCTTCCAATGCACTTTTTGCGATTCTTTGGGAGTACTAATGTGGACGAAGTTTTGGATGCCATGGAGTATGCTGTTTACGCTCACGATGTGCAGCATGTACTTTTGGACAACGTGCAATTTATGATGGCGGGGCAAGGTCGTGGGTTTGACAAATTTGAGCGTCAGGATGCGGCTTTAGACAAGTTTCGCAAGTTTGCTACAGCTAAAAATGTGCATCTTACGCTAGTCATTCATCCACGAAAGGAACAAGAAGATCAGGCCCTTACTCTATCGTCCGTGTTTGGAACGGCTAAGGCTACTCAGGAAGCGGATAATGTGCTTATCTTGCAACGTACGTGTGGAAAGTCCCAGCTGGACATTCGAAAGAACCGCTTTGATGGGTCTCTGGGATCGATCCCTTTGAAATTTGACCCCCACTGCGGCTCACTGCTTGAAGTTAGCTCGGAAGGAATGTCAGAGGGACTTGCAGTAGTTGATCTTGAGGCTGAGATGGAACTTCGTCAAAAGTGCCGCATGCAAAAGAACCGTGGTGCGCATGAGCATGGTCTTTTATCACTGGCAAGCCACATTGAGTACGACAGAAGATTAGTTGATGATCAATCTTCGCAAGTGTACGAGTACGTCGCAGCTCCTGCTTCGGTAAACGGCTTTCACAGCCACAGTGCGCGTTCCGGTGTCAAGCTTAACGGAAACGCTATGCCCAAGTTGGATGATGATGGTGCTGCAAACCCCCACACTATTGGAAGTAGCAATGGTCTAAATGGAAGTAGTAACTCAAGACCAAGCTTGCCTGGTAGCAATTCAAATGGCAGTGGACCTCGTGCAGGTGGTAGAGGTGAGCCTTTTGCTGCTTTCACACCTATTATAACGCGGTGAATGCCGAAGCCATCACGACTTGTTGGTGCGCTCGTTGCACTAAAATGCAAGTACAAGCGGTGACTGTTGCTTTTTCTTGTTTAAAATATACAGATACTACAATAACTTCTATAACCTGTTCTGGATTAGAAATATCTACCTACCTCAATGAAATTTGCTCGTAGATCGTCCAAGTGACTGCAGTGGACAGCGTCCGCTTGACAACACGCGGCACGATGCCCTTCGCAAAGCCTCGCAAACCCTCATGACGATAAATCTTAGATATCGTCTGTCGCATCGTAAGTGAGTTTGGCTCAGATAGAGCAACTCTTTCCCCTTTATTTACCACTATGGCAAGTTGCATGCGTGTCTTAATCACATCGGCCGGGTGCACAACGGATGTTGCCAGTACGCCCGCCATCACGCCACTGCTAAAATGCACGCCGTACAATGGCAAATGAGATAATCTTTCGGTCCACGAATCCCGCAATCGCGTGTATATGAGCACATACAGTCCAGAAAATGGTACGTCTCGAATGAGTGTGGGTACCATGCCGCGATACAATCCGCAAACGCCTTCGTGGTGCAGCACATGGCGCATTAACTGCAAATTACTGTCAAAAGTACCAGACGGCAAAAATTCCATACGCGCTTTAATTATTGTAAAAGGTGACATGATACCGCCGGCAAAAGTACGCGCAAAAGCGCCTGCCAAAAAAGTGTTGACTGGAGACGGCGGAAACATGTTCAGGCAGTAATCCAGCGTGGCGAAATACAGCCCAGCACCGCCAGCCACGCGAACGAGAGTGGGCGAGGTGCCACGCCACATAGATCGGAGCCTTGCTACAAGATTATTGGCCGATCGTGACGCTTCAATTGTCTCTGGCAGAAAAAGATGTGATTTTGTCTTCGTAAAGGCGCCCTGCTGGTGCGTGCGCAGCACGTCCAGAGGTTGGAATGCCAGTGCTGATACCATGCCCGAAATTGCACCAGCCAGTAGCTTGTTCGTCTTTTGCGTGGCGCTTGAAAAATCGTCCACGTCTCCCACTAGCTTCGCCCTTGTGATCACTGTAGCCATTTTCAATGTTTAGTTAGATTAGAAAAACGCACACACCAATTTCTACTTAATAAATTATATAATTTTCAGCATTCGATGGAGCATCATAAGTCGTTATTTTTTTTCTTGAGGACCGAGAATTCAGAAAAAAGATTAAAGATAGTTTTATTCATTCTCTCGACGGTTCTTTATGCGGGCCCAACACAGATACTCATATCTTCCTGTGCAGTTCCAACTGCAATATGCCACTGATAAAACTTTAAGTTCCATTTCATTTCATGGGGGATAAATGATGGACCGAGCATCATCGCTCAAGTCTCGCGTCGCTCCCACTCGAACTTTGAGTTGGTCTTGCAAACGATCAAGCTTGAAATACAATACACATTATTTGCGATCGCATCTATTGTTAGGCAGTACGTCACATTAGTCTCCCCTTTTAAGACCTTTCTGTTAATTCTTCATCATGTGACGCGAACGCTAAGTCCTAGCTCCATAGATTATCTTCACAGTGTTCTGGTCAACACCAAACCTAAAGGACCATCAATTTTAGGTTTAGCCCGATAGATAATTAAGCTCCTGATTTTCAAAGAAATGCACTTGATCACAACGTCAGCATGCATTGTTTTGTCGATCCTGATGTAATAAAATTCGATTAAAGTAGTTGGCAAAGTACACCGTCTTAACACAGCTCTGAATTAAAAGGCCCAAATCGTTTGCACGTGTACTATACACCGCACGAGAAAAAAATGTTGGATGCTTAGTTGCATGGACAAGAATTTGTGCTGGTCGGGTCCTGACCTCACAAATTGTCTAATGCCTTAATTGCAGGGCAGAGGTAGGAAAGACACCATGGTTGTCCCAAATTGCTTTGCAAACATTTTGAAACGTATAAAATCATTCGCATACTTATGCTAGCTTTTAGGTCAATCGCAACTGTAATCCGAGAGAATAAATCACGTGGTAAATTACCTTCTATTTTTTTTTAGATTAAGATCCTATGTTAAAAGTGCTGACCCATCAAGTTATGACAACAATTATAAGTATCATTAAAGCGTAGAATTGGTTATCGTGAATTCCATTTCGCTTCCGCTCGAAGCTTTTTATCAAGGCTTTGCAGTTCACATCTATTTCGCTGATCCATCGCAGCTTTAATAATAATCCATGTACTCGCATAGAGTGCGGCCGATTCTCGTGCGGCGACCAGATCTCACGGTAGCAATCTGATCGTTTTCAAGCTCGTCCTTTCTTGTTTTGTCAACGAAGCCTCATTAATATCCACCCGAAAACGTTGATGATAACGGCACAGCTGATATGGAGCCCATTTTCTGTTTCCGCAATCTTAGATGCTGGTCCGTCGATTTTCAAACCCGGAAAGGTCCACGCCACATATACGCAATTTATAAGTATAGCCCTTGGTCCTTCGATCTCGATACAGCAAAATGTAATCCTCTTTCTTGCTGTCAAGAGGCTGCAGATTTTGTTTTGCTGATCGACTCAACCTTCGTGTAATGCACGGTGCAATTTATTGCGAGCGTACTAATACTGCCGTTGATAACGATATCGTCACTGATGTGGGCCACGTTCTACCGCCTTGTGTTTTCAGCTAAAGTTTTCTATGAAGTGACCTAATCGTCCCATCAATGGACCAAATAATTTAAAGTTAAACCGCGAAAAGAAACGACAAGCGCTCTACGTTCTAGTCTCAATCTCCTAGCTTACACCAATACTGACAATTCAAGAGCTCAGGTCAGAGTTGCATCATGAGTTTAGCTGTCTTATTCGCTCAAGGTCGGTATGCCATCGTAACGCGCTAAATCTTCACAAAACGTGACTAATCTGGATTATGGTCGTGTCATCTCACTAAATTGACAACAAACCTTATAATACATTCCTTGTAATTTTGCGTCATCTTAATAGTGGCCGCAACCATTCTCTGCTCCTTTGTCTGCAACAACATAAATATCAGGTCCAGTTTGATCTATGAAATAAATGTATCACTTTTTTCCAACAAAGGCATTCACTGTGAGGCGGCTACTGTTTGGGCTGGGCATCTACCTTTTCAAAAACGTCATTTGAACGTTTCAAATTGCTCAAACAGGACGGTTTGAACTGGAGAGCAGCTACAAACGCACGTTGACAGCGTCGAGCTCTTGTGTTATAAAAATCTGCGGCCAAGAAGGGCTGTAAGTTTTTCCAGCTCGTTTTGCATGCCCTAAAGCAAGTGAGCATTCTGTTTCTCCATGCAATGATAGAATCTCAGAAATCTGGTCAACTTTGACCGCAAGTACAGTTAGGTACAGAGGAGGTACCGCAGCTATTTGCTTAGAAAAGGGTAATCTCAGGCTTTTATCCTTAGCTTTTAGCTTAGAGCTGATACGAGTCCCAGATTGTTATATGCCCGACTTTAAAGATTCGTATCAGGCTTTGGTCCCAATATAAATTACACTTTAGCGTAAAATATACTCTATAAAAAAGTCCAAGATCATCTGTGGCTTGTTAAGATCAAGTCATAGCCACTATGGCGAGCGCAAAAAATGACTCAGTGATTTAAATTTTACAGCCAGATCTACCTTAGCGCTAGGGACCCCTGATGTTTTCTAAACGTTGCATGAACTTTCTTGCCTTTCAATTCACAAAGGTGTTGTTCGCTTTGAATCAAACACGCCTGTGAAATTGCGCCCTGACCGGTTAAAAAGTTGTTCGCTCTCCTCCCAAGCTTGTACGATAATTACGCAGGATGTCATGCAAAAAACGAATTTATTGTACTGACTAACGAAGCAATCTTAATTTCATATCACGCTTGCTGTAAGTCTAGAGCTACAAGAAGTAGACATTTTTTTTAGTGTAGTCTCTCATGATATTGCTGTACGACCATATTTTACCCGCTCTGAGCCTCTTGAACTATCCAATCAGATTAGCCCCGATATCCACTTTGGTCTTGGATTACAAAATTTCTACGATTTGTTGAATTATGGCTACCCCCAACACCTCCAGGATCAGCGAGGTCGCGATCTAATTGCAGAGCTATATATTCTTTGAGATCAGAAGCTACGTTAGTCGATTAGGGGCATATAGGTTTGTTTGATCGTCTTTCAGAGTCAGTGTCGATCCGGCTATCTGTTGATATGCTGTAGTCGCCATCTCGTTGGTGCTCTGACTTAGCACACTTTTTAAAGCAGAAGCTCAAACACCTGCCAAGGTCACAGCCGACAGAAAGCGCGTGCTTGGTCCGAATCGATCTCACCAGTTCTCTGCCCGATCGCTGGTCTTAAATCAACTTCTTGTCCATAATAGCCACTACAGCAAATCATAGATGTACTCCGTCTAATATAGTGTATACTTGGACACGTGTAACATGCCACTGTTTCAATCGTATGCTACTGCGATTACAGTATATAAGCGCTGCATGAATTACTATGCGAACCAATCGATCGAAACATATCGCTTTACACTTCTTGGCAATTATTTTTCGTTACTGAGGCCGCAAAATTTGCTGATGATCGCTCGACAGATGCAATCAATTGATTACGATAGCACTCAAGAGCAAAAAAGTGTGATCTCAATTTGAAGATGATCGACACCAAAGCAATGTCATTTCAATAAATATTGATAGATCGGATCGGTGATCACACTCAAAATATGAAAACACATGACTTTTGGCTGGTCCAACAATTGATTTGATCGCGCTCTAGCACCTTATTCTCTTAGCATGTCTTATCACTCGACGAAAGCCTTTGCTATCGTGCTTAGAACAGCTGTGTCGCTATTAACACGGCATTGGATCTAGTCAATCAAGCCGTTCAAATACGGCAGAAAGGGTCAGAAATTGACGTATTTGTTAATTATCTCGAGCAATGTGTGTGGGTACAGCGAGAAATGGCAAGGGAGAATTGAGCAGTTGTTGCTACACTCAGCACTCGCTGTTTGTCATGAGTGGTGTGTTTAACTTAGTGCTTAAATTGCATTGGCTAGGCCCTACCAAAGCCTGTGCACTTCTATTGCACGACTTCACTTGCTATATATCGTGCGTAACTTGATTAGCTTCCAGTAGTTGCGCATGGCAGTCAAGTTCTTTGCTGAGAAACACTTGTCGTTAAATATATTCGCTGCATACACTACAAGGCCTGTATTTTTTTGTAATAAAAAATTGCAGACAACAGCCTGAGCAAGCCCATGGTTTGACACATGTCCAGCTGAGGAAAGCGTCGTGGAGTTTGCTTTATGCTACGTGTGATATGACTGGACGCCCTTGAAGCGCCACCCTTGGGATGTATACATTGTTTGTTGAGCGTGGGCATAGCTCATCACTGTACATCAACATATGTGCATGAACGCTCATGGATACGTCACGCAACCTTCCATTGAACGATCGCTTCAAAGCAAAGCAAAATTGCAGCCTGGATCTATTCTATACGCGATTCTTCATAAATTGTTTTTGTCTTTTCCTATACAGGCAATCTGTCTGCATTATCTGCGCTGGGTAACAAGGTCTGCCTCACTTAGAGCCTGTACGCCTTCTCTAATCGCTTGCTGGACTACAAATGGACTGCCCGCTTAACTGCTCGCAGGCCGCTTACTTGATCGTTCGATATACAATTACTTGCTTTCACCGCAGGCTCTGGCTACTTGCTTGGCTTTTGATCAAGTCATCGCGATATAAACCGGTGCAATTGCACATCACGCGATTGCAACATCTTGTACGTGCGCTGACACCATGCGCTATTATTTGCGTTCATACGAATGTGATAGTTCCATTCAACGTCGTTCTACTTAATCGGGATTATTTCGTGGGCTGATACAAGTAAGCAGTCCTATTTTTGGACGACGTCAAGAAAAGAGCAAGTATCTTTAAGATGTCAAATTTGCTGTAAACAGCAAATCAATCATAGCCTAGGCAATAATATTGCTGAGAGAAATGTCGATTGTCATAATACGATCGCCAAAGTGTAGAGTAATGTACATACTGAAGGCTGCCGTCAAGACAGGGTCGCAATTATAGATGATTGTGAATCATGGAATACCTAAATAGCAACCAAATAGCGACATGAAAATTACATACTTAACTTTGAGCACCACAAAAAGTTTTCTAGTTAAGGTAGACTGATTTCACTATCCAAATAGAAAGCTGCCAGTGCAGCTTAGTCTTTTTAGCCGCCAATCGACGCAGCAACATCAACGCCGCGATCTCGGTCGCCGCGGCAGTGTGGAAAGATAAAATATGATGTCGTTCTTGACCATTATTGATCAATGGTATAGTGTTATTGACAATTTTATTAAATATTTGACGAGAAAAGAGGCTTGACGATGGGTTTGGGCCAATTAAAGACCGGATTCGCGCTTAGCTAAGAAGGTATATTTTGTATAATGAGGTATTTTATGAATCAGATATACAAAAGAATTAATTGTATATTAGGATTGTTTGTTACCAGTTCTATATAGGAATTCCTACGCGGCGCTCGTGTTGTGATCGAGTGTGTGCTGAGTTTTAACTCGTGTTAATTGATCTCGCTCCAGTGCACGACTTGTCCGCTCTTGTTTAAGAAAATGTTTTTTGTGCGTATGTTATCAAAAAATGACACTCTTCTTTACAGTTAGTATTGTGTATGTGTAGAAATTGTTCACCTTGCGATTAGTTTTATGGTGTCGACTAATGTATTATCAGCGGAAACAGAAAAAAGTTTCTGAGCATGCAACTACGCAATCTTTCAGAGCTGTGAAAAGAATTTTTTGTGTCATTTTGGAGTCATCGCGAGGGTTCGGTCAGTTGATCTACCCACGTGGACATTTTTTCACGGTAAGTGCTACAAGATGTGACGGGGCCACACTGCTCGTTGTATAGACGTGGGGACATGCAATAAGGTATACAAGCTTTCGGTCATTTGTTGCTCACTATCTACAAATGATAGAAACTGACGCGTGCAACAGATGCGAACATAGGCTTAGTTTGCTGTATACAGTTTTTCCACTTTGATCCAGTTCTTAAAATTTCTCATTTACGCATTTCGTCGTTCTTAAAAATGCTGGAGGCCAGTATCTATCTAATTGCCCAGTACGCGAACCTATATATATACCGATAAGGTCCCTGTCGCGCCCCGGGGGCCATCACATCTTCAAAAGAGATTTCAGTGAGAGCCAGCTTTTACAACGAAAGCTAAGATTTATGTAGAATTTCTTTTCACAACGTAAAGTTACCTGACTTGATGTACACTTTCGTAGCATTTAAGTAATGACAATCAAGCTGTTCAATACAGGAGCTTTTACGTCGCCTTTAAAGCAACTATGCAAGAAAATCACCCGTATGTTTTGGATCTAACCGTGTGTACTGAAAGGTTTAAAATAAATATCTCGATTTGTCCCATTATTTTGTTTTTTGATACGCCATTTGCTACTGGTTACTTGGTAATTATTAAAGCCAACTGTAAAGTCGTGTAAACAAGCAAAGCACATAGCCATACGGAAGGAGAATACGAGAAGACATGCAACGAGTATTATCATCGCATAAGACTGGGAACAGCGTATCTTTTAGACTATGCGCTTTGGCCGGTCGGTCAACCCTTAAGCCTTTTAAGAGGGCAAGATCAGACGGGGGAGTTCATACATCACATGGCCTATAAAAGTCCTCCCCTTTTGTCAACGGCTAATGAGACTAGAATAATATCTCCGAAGACACTGCAATCGATGGAAAGCTGCAAATGATCGGTAAGGGCGACTTCGAGAAAAAGTCAAGCGTGTTCGTCTCGCCGCTCAAACGTCCAAGCCATTCATATGGATAGCGCAAGACTGAAGTGAGAGCAGCCTCCTTGAACTCTTTACGTTCGCCAAGATAAAGTGCATCGTGGTGCTTTGCTCTTTTACTGACGCTAAAAGCTTTTTGTAGCGTGCATCACAAACGTAAGGAAGTAAACTGCCTGGAGGCCGTTGCGATCTAGGACAAAAACTGGTCTTTTGGCCGCGCGTTGGGGTGATCCATTCCCGCGCTCGAGAATTGAGTTTTAGCGCAAACCTTGGCAATGATTATAGCTCGAACATCTCTGTCTGATCGGCTTGTACGACCGAAGGGCAAATTGCACAATAAGCTCACAGTATTTGCACAATGTTTAATTCTTTTTGGGTTGGAACACCGTGAAAGCTCATTGGATTGTCAATTAAAAGTGTAGTGAAGACGGTGACCACGTGTATCCTAAGATCGAGGGCATCCTTGTATTAAAATCTCTAATGGCGCCAAATGAAATCAAGTGTGCGATTTAAAGCGGATATAAAAGCAGGCAAATAGCTGCCGTAAGATCGCGCTGATGTAGTGATATTTTTTTTAGCAAATTCCTTGTGGACACGACACGCAAGGGGTGGCTCTCGAGGGGCGCTTATGGCGGGCGGAGAAGATGGGCACAACTACGTAGTGCCATGTGTTGATATTACTCCTTCTCTGTGTTAAATGAGGTCTGGAGGAATTGAGCAAACTTTTCGCGAGACGACGAGTTGCGGCACTAACCAGCAATTAGCGAGTCGCAAAACCCGTAGCTAACTGCGTTGGCGATCTCGACCAATGAAGCCCAGTGTCCGTTGTCGCCGGTGACTTCACCCTTTCTTAGCCCCCAACGCTGGTGACATTGTCGGCAAGGGTATATCGAACCTGGAATTTGCTCATGAAAATCGCCGTGGTCTTCTTTGACTTGACAGCTAGAATATATTTGGCCGGTGAACTTCTGCCATTGCTTAGGACTTTTTCGGTATTAAACGAATTCAAAGCTTTGCCTATTTCAAACTTCATTGCTGCCTTGGTGAGTAAAGGCGGCTATGAAGTTCGAGATAGACAATGCTGTCAAATTGAGTTTTTGTGGCGGTCGTGGCGCTTTTTAAATTCTTCACCGTTCAAAGGCGAAAATCTATGTTTATTACAGTGTAAAGCAAAGGTAAGCGCACATCTTCATTTAATCGGATAAAGGGGTTTGTTCATTGGTGAGCAAGCCACTATGTGTAGATGTCGAAGTAGCACTCGAATAATCATCATCATGTATCCTCAGATCAAAGCTCAACGAGGCTTTAGATAGTCAAGCTGTATCGTTAAAGTGAAGTATTGCGGTGTAATCTTCGCCATAAGATATGTACATATGCATCAGCGCATTAAATTAGAAAAGTTAAATATGCATCGTAAGTCATCAGGCTTAATTAAATTCACAACTAACCATCGTTTTCGTGCCAGTACGTAAATGTGCTAAGAAAATATAAATGAAGCACATGATGGAGCTGAACTTTCACAGAAATAATTTATCGGTTTTTTGCCGTTACAATCTTTACAGTTTCATTTTAATGGAATTTTTGGCTCGTTGACAACATTTTCGGACAGGTGGATCTCCTCAGTCAAATGACTTGTGTGAAAGCTTAAAATCATGAATACCCAACACTGGATTAACAGAATATAACAGAGCATCCCAAGGCGGGCAAGAGGGGCCTGTAAGAACACTCGACCGAGGAATAACAGCCAACGATCGAGCAAATTCAGCACCGTCACTACGCGGTGACTACGCTCCACCACAGGAGCCACACGGGCAATCGTGTGAACCATACGATTTGGTCGTGAACGCATGGCAAGATTTCCAGATTTTCCCACAAAGGTCGCCATTTCCAAGTCATCGACACCGCCGTTTTGCTCCATCCGAGCAAGTTTTTCTTCGGCTCGTTGTGCTCGCAACGTCAAATCTTGAAGACGTATGTCCATCGTCGTCAAGCGGTTCCGCAACAAGTCGATTGTCTCCTGCTTTTCGATCAGCCTATTAGTAAGTCGCTGAATCCGCACCTCCCCATTAGCCGCCGCAGTGGCACTCTCATGGGAGGATAATTTTTTCACCTCCTCGTTTAATTTCTCATTTTCTTGGGTTATCACATTCAGCTTTTGCACATTGCACTCCTGCGCGGTCTTAACATCCCTTTTCAATCGACGCACTTCTTCGGTCAAGGCAGCAATTTCATGTTTTTGCAGTTCGTTTTTCTTTAACTCATCCTGCAGCGACTTTTTTGTGAGTACCAACGTCTGCTGTGCTCGTCGGTAGTCATCGGCCATTGACCCATCACTTAAACCTAAACGGGTAGTTTCAGAGGTGGCCTTCTTGCTTATAACTTTGTATTGTGAAGCAGCGTTTCTTGCCTTTGCGAGCTCGCGCTCGAGATTGGCTACATTGTTGGCAAGTTCCGTGTTAGTGTTCTCCAATTGCACTTGACGTGAAAACATGATAGTCTTTGACTCGGCGTATTCGCGCTTTAAGTTTTTCATTGCAGTTAGCGTTTCTTCTAACTCGGATCGAAGAGATTCGATCAGCTGTTCGGATTCATTACTCGCCGATGCAGCTGACGTCCACAACGTGTCCTTCGACTCCACCGCCTTTGCTAGCTCGGCCTTCAGTAAGGCGATCTCATCGGTGTGTCGAGCATTTGCCCCTATTAGCTCTTCCATATCTGCCCTCGTTGTGCGCATCTGCTCATCTTTCATTTCAAGTGCTTGAATAAATTTTATCTCGTCAAAGTCCTTTTCCTGCTGAATGACGGATTTCTGCTTGCATTAACAAAATAACTTATGATTACAACGTGTAATTAATTAATTCATCAATTTTACACGCACCTCTTGCTGCACCTGTGCAATCTTTACTTTGCATTCCTGCTCCAAAGCCAGAAGTTCTTCTTCACATGTTTGCATGCGCTTTTGCGTATTGCTCAGCTGCTTTTCCTTTACTTTCAGCTCAATTTGCACTCTAGCCAACTCCCTCTGCAATGCAGCGCAATCGTTTCCCGCTAAATCCAAGTGCGAGCTGCTGCTACCAACAGAAATTTTTCCACCTCTTCCCGATGACACATGTTCCATCTGTGTAGAAATGGCACTTACTAAACCCGCCAAGTTGCTTCTAGAATTTACGCGCGTTGGCGTACTCTGAGAATGACCAGTCAGTGTTGTCTTAGATGGACTGGAGTTCGAACTCGACGAGCTGTCGTGCTGATTACAAAATGCAGGATAAAAAGTTAGCTTTCGACATCAGCTGAATACTGCACAGCTTGCAGCAGCCTACTGTCAATATCGAAGTTCCTTCAGCTGCAGTTTTCTCTCGTTCTTCGGTCGTAACATTGGCAACCGTATTTACTTCGGATGTCTGGCTTGTCACCAACTCGGTCTTTTGCTCTTCCTCTTCGGCACCTGTCTTCAACTGTTAACAGCTACAATATCGCAAAAGAGGAACCGCGGAAGACGTACCAGCAAGCGTTAGAGCGGCCTGCTGGTCTACGGACTCAAGCAGCGAGCCTGCGAGCTCCAGTGAAGAGCTTACCCAGTTCATTTTTTTAATCGTGCGAATGGACTGGTTTTATTTAAAAAATTTGGTACCCTTAATTAAAACAAAATCAAGAAGGTATCGTATCAGACAGCTCACCGATGCTATCTTGGTATGCTTCAATATATGACGATCAATCAAAGCGCAATCGACAGTATTATGTGAGAATAGGTGCATTGGTCCAACCTTTTGTCCATTTTCCAACACTTCGTATAGTCGGAATCGTGTGGGCTTTTGAGATAAAGTAACAACGCCTAGCCGTTTCATTTCTGGGTTGCGTCTGTTTTTTGAATACGAGATATGTACTAAAGACGACGACATGACGCGTTTATCACCGAGCAAGAAACGCAATTAAGGGCAAAGCTCGCAGGTGACACCTGCACATGCGGTGTACACCTTACTGTCGTGGAAATTGTATAGTCTCGACGGAAAATTGCGACCTAGGTTTAACCTCAAGGACTATTGTGTAAAGCTATTTTTTTCCTTCTCCGAATCTGCTACCCAGGTAAGAACTACTAAACTTTGGCAGTGGCATTACATTTAGCTGAGCCAAAAGTTTTGAATGACTTAGGATCCACAGACCTTGAAAAAAGGCCAATAATGTAAGTCACGAACCTTCGGTACATAAGGTCCACACTATTTATATGTCACTTGGCACTCATATCGTAGCTTTATAATTCTTGTTGGGTGATGAACTCTACATGAACAGAATTTGCCATTACCGACACCGTCGTGTACGTACAGCCAATGAAGTTGAAACCGTAAGCTAAGCTCCACAGACAGATAGATGACAATTGCAGGGTGAGATGCTGCTGTCGACAGCAAACCATCTATAAACAGACAGTCAAACGAGAAAAGTAAATTGCGTTCTCTAAATAAAATGTGCAGTATGTGCACTGAGTTATTATCCATGGTTGAGCTTGCACTCAGCAATGCGGTTTACTCATCTAAGGCCTTTACCCCTTCTTTATGAACGAGCTGTGACATAGCAAGAAGCTTTTGTGTCTCGATGAGCCTCTGATTTGAAAGCTTCTTTCTTTTGAAGATAAAAATTTGACTCTACGAAAACTCAGCTTAATTCAATAAGTAAGGCAAGCGATGCGATAACAGCATCTAAGATACGGCCACATGAGTGACTTAATATCCGCGCTCGGAGCTAACGTTCTGAGCGCTAAGATTAACACCAAAGAGGTTTCTTAGATGATCCCGCTCGATGAGAAAGATGTGATCCGAGCTTACGGATGAAGGGTATTCGTCTATTGTGGTTACATTTCAAAAATTTCTCTCTATAGATTCACATACTTCTAATGTGCTCTTCATCTTAAGCGTGGTGAAGTTAAAGTACTCAAGGGTAATTCCTACTAAGTACAAGCTACTCTTGTCTTCTAGCTTCTTACGACCATAATGACAAAAGAAGTTTTTACTCGCCAAGTGAAACTCTGAAGCAGAATTTGGTGCTATGCGTAAGGCGCAACGTACCAAAATAATGTTTCACGAATGTCACGAGAGCAGTGGTCCCTCACGGTTCGCGAAAGAGATGTGTGTACTGCTTGGAATCATGGCATACATCGGACAGCGATGTTAGTGGATATCACTTTCTAAACGTCCAACCAGACAAGAAACATCGGTATGTTAAACTACTTCGTATTTACTAGAGCATAGCTAAACGATCAATCGTTTACGGAGAGAATACTAGCATTATAGTCATAAAGAGGGTTATAGAAGTATAACGAGGTAAACGGAAGCGGTGCGCTATCGCCGACTAAGAACGAGTAGCAGACAAGTACGTCAGAGCTGTGACAGTTAGTTTAGGCAAGACGTGCTCGGCGTTACTACCGAAAGTGGCAAAGGTAGAAGAAATTTTCGAAAATAATCATCACTGGCAACGTTACGATAGTGGCCCTTAAAATCTTTCGAAAGTCGCAAGGTGGGGCCGTAACCTCGCAGTTTAAAATTAAAAGGGCTAGGACGACTCATTCGAATACACGAAACGCCGACGCTTTAAGCATTAGGACTTTTACCGATGATGAAATCGAAGCTCATGTTTTAATTGAAAGTCCCCCAATGGCCGTGAAAATGTCGTGGACCGAAGCAAACAAGCTCAATCAGATCTTGTGAGCTCATGTCACTCACTATTTTCGAAGCATCACTGAATCGCACACAGTGGACCAATCCAAAATTACCATATGCTTTATGTGCATTTACACTTTAGTAGTGCTATAAAGATTTAAAGCAGGTTAATACAATTACACCAACAAATGGAGAGAGCCATGGTCAATGCAATGTACCGTGATGCAGCGCTGTCACACGGTAAGTGACCTTTGCCTTTTCTGTCAGTACGATCCTACACTCATTTGAAACTTTCTACTGTCTGGACTTGCGGTACGACCCGTTTGCGGAAGTCGTTGGCTTCAAAGCAATAGACAAATGCTATGATATTGCTTGCCTTCTTGTCTGCAATTAAGGGTTTGACATTCAAGTTACTAAAACTCACCAAGCTGTCTTCAGTGCAAAAACCTGGTAGCCTTTTCGCCGAGCAACTTGGGACCGAATTTCGTACTGCTCGTTCAACTTTTTAGCTTTTTCGGTCAGTGACCACTCAAGGGTTATATGTGCGGGTTAGTAGGACAGTCACAATGTGGTTGTCATTGCTCGTGAACTCGAGTGACCTTTTTTTGGCTGCCTTAATTTTGATCCTATGGGTATCTCACTAAGAACCAGTCTCGGGTCGGGCAACCAACAGCTCGAACCACAAATTTGTCAAGGTCGGTATTTGTGATAGAAGCTCCGGTACCCAAACACTAAAACTAAGCTATATTTATTCGGTAGCTATTCGACTCACTTTGGGACCAATTCGCGTACCCCTTACATTACTGGTGTGCGATTCGCCCAGCCCACCCGGCTGTCTCGAACTCGTTTGGGTGGGGGTTGGTAAAGTCACACTTTTAGGTGAAATTGATCGTACACTTTGGCGACCTGTCTCTGGCTGCCTTAATGATATATAACTCCCGGTCCAGGGTCGAGCTGCTAATTACTCGAATCACATTGTCAGTAGGGTCAGTGTTCGAGAAATTTGAGCCACGCGCTAGGATAATGTTGTCTTTGGCGCGGGAGGCTGAACCCCATGTTCCGTACTTCTCATTACACTATAAGGCAGTAAGGCATCCAATCCACTCAGCTGTTCCACGTCCATGTTGGTAAGGTTGTCACAGTTTTGGGTGTGATTGCTCGTCTATTTGTATAACTGACCTCTCTTCGCCTGCCGTACCTAGGTCGCGCGACTAACCACTGGTGCCTCATGGTCGATAGGATCGAGGTTTGAGATTAAAGCTACCAAAACCCACAGTAGGACTAAGCTATGGTAGCCTCGATCAAGTCGGTGCTTGACCTAGCGCTTTGTCGCATGCTAAAATGTCAGCAACGAAAATTTTGTAGTGTTAACGTTGCATTTTGATTAGACGCCGACATCCCACAACCAATTTAGCTGCCATAATGTGCTGGACAGAGCTCATCCACGATTAGTTTTCCCTTGACCATCCTGTATCACTATAAAGCATATCGTCCTGAATGAAAGTGCAAATTCTAGCCAAGCGTCTACCTGTATAAGGGATATTTTGCAAAGCTACCGTATTGAATGCTGTTCCATCCCGCACGCAGTCATGAGCAATAAAATAACCATGGCACCAACTTCTTAACCATTTTGGCGTCTTCATGCTTCAAGAATTTTCTCCTACACCTTTGAAACTGCAGAAACGAAATGAACAAAGACTACCTCTATTCTTTCCATTTCACCTTAGACTTTTTTCTTTTTGTCCTTCACTTCCATCTTTTTTTTGGACCCGGAGGACCCAGAACCTTTAATACGAAGTTGGCTCCAGTCCGGTGCTGTTTCTCCATGGTAGCCATAGTCAAAAAACAGTTCTTCGCCCTTTGCTATATCTTGCTGGGCCCAAATAGAGATTCGATGATCACCATTCACAGTTAAAACTTTGCCTTTGCATTTTTTGTTGGCCGTCGAGTGGTTGGCAAATCTACTTTTATTGCCCTTGCGGATTGCATCAACAACCGAGTCATCATTTACATCGAACAGAAAGCTGATAGTCATTTTGTCATAAATACTACCCCGCCGTTCCGCTTCATCTTGTGAAAGGAGTGCTCCGTGGTATTCATAGATAAATTCACCACGCTTTATCGATTCTAAGGCGAATGCACCCCACCCATGCGTCGTAGAGTACGCCACACCTATTTTTTTGTGTAGACCACGCAAGATATTCACGTTACAGCAGATACCTAAGTCCAGAGCGGACATGTGTTTGCGATCCACATCATAAACCAGCGCAGCAACTTCGCTAGCACCACAAGTAATGCACAAATCAGGATCACACTCACGCGCAGCGACAAAGCACGGACACGCCTTGGTTCGGCAATTGCCGAGGCTACACTTACATCCAAGGAACCTATGATAAATCAAAGCGACGTAAGCACCACTTGCAACAACGTTAAAGCAGTGAGACTTTGCGTACCTATTGGGGCAGTCGCGTGAGCACGAGCACGCCTTGTCGCATGTATGGTCTCGAGTCATGCATGAGCAACGGGACGCATCGCACGCTCCTTCGTGGTTGCAAGGTTCGTACTCGTGGTTCGCTGTCTTGTCCTTCACCAAGTTGTTTCTTCTTCTATTCAGCAAAATTCGACTGTTGCTGTTGCGTGAGTCCTGCACCCTACCGCGCTTACGACCAGTATGAGTCAAACAGCCATCAGGCAAAAGGGGCATATCATCGATTGGACGGGTGTAATTCGACTTGCTCTGCCGCTCAGACTGCAAAAATGCCCCGACCTCCTTGCATGTCGTTGACTTGACCATCAATGAAATCATGCACGGGTTGTCACCAATAATGACGGAAAGCTTTCGAAGCAACACCAGCTCAGTTTCACTTAGAGCACTTGCACCACTCTCTGTCTTGTTAGGTGCGTTCCCAACTGGTACAGCAGAGGCAAAATTTCTAGCTTTCCAGCATTCGCTCGAGCACTTCTCATCAGCTTTAAACGACCTTTTCACGACGGCAGTCACTTGAGCATAGTGAGCGTCGTCAAGGTACTCCGACTCATCTGCCACCTGCGGGTACAATTGCAGGCGAGAGGGGCGAGCCGGCTTTTTACGTGTTGATTGGGTAGCTTGTTTAATACAGCTTCGGATCGCCATAGAGTTGTTTTTCGTCGCAGTGCGAGTAGATCGACGAGTTTCAAGCAAATCACCAGCCGACGTCATTTCCTCGTCAGTCGTAGTCTCGGAGCGCACCTCAATCACTTCATCCTCGACGGTAGCATCACCAGTCAGTATGTCCTGGTGTTCACCTCTATCTTCTGCTGAGCAGTTGCCACTTTCCGGCACTTTCGCGCTGGCTGGAGAACTTACGGTGAAAGTGTCTGTATCTGAAGTCTGAATAAAGTCTTCTGTATTGTCCTCTTTCCGACTAGTTGCAAGTGCTACAGCTGACAAGTGGAGCGGTGGGTGAACGGGATCGACTCGATGAGATGGAAGTGGGTGCTCAATCCCATGCTCAAGACAATGATAGTCATAACACATTCGGCAAAACATGTCACGATATGTCACGAGCAACTCAGCATAGGTATCCGTCGAACGTAACCCTAAGCCATAACCTCGATGAGCATGATTCTTCACGAGATTGGAGTCAAAGTGCGTTAGTGACGGTGCTAATCGTTTTTCTAGAGTTTTTTTAAAATCTTCAGTCCCACACAGTGCTGGTTCTAAGGCTGCCACCTTGGTCAGCGGAAACCCTGCCGACTTGCTCGAGATCAGATCCTTGGCCTCAATTACGCGACTTGCTGCAAGCCGCATTGAATCATTTAGCTTTATTATTTCTGCATAGTCTGAAAAAGCTTGAGCAAATCCAGACACTTTTTTCAGCGCAGTAAACACCAATTCAGTGGTACCACATTCACGAACAACCAAACGCAACATAAACTCATTTACTTCACCATCTAATCCACTGGATAGTGTCGAAGTTTTCGGCGCAACTGCGTCATACCAAGCTTCATCAATATCTGCACCGTCGTCATCTTCTCCAAAATAAGGTTTGTATCGCAAGATCGGATCGTCTTCAATGCGAACATTAGCTCTTAAACCAATGTAAGCGGTGCATTTGCTCAATGGTTGTATGCTAGGAAGCTGATTCACGTCTTGAACAACAAGATTCTTTGCAACGTCGGTCGTTTCACCCCATGCATTAGAGTATTCCAACGACAACGCTGGCGTCAGGTTTTCTCGCTTCATTTGATTCAACAGAGATCTGTCCTGGATAGCCACGTCACCTAGTCGCTTGCCACAAGCTGCACATATACAAACTCGATTAGCCACCGCAAGAACACGACAAGACATTAGCAATAACGCACGGTGCCATTGTCTTCGAAAGACTTTGTGAGCATCTAGATACTGCTTCACTTTTGAGCGAGCTTCAACAAGAATTGCCGCAACTTTTCGTCCATGGCACGCTCGAAGCCTCGGGACTTCACGTTTGATCACTTCTAATACGTACGTGTCCATGTCTTCTTGCGTAACACTTTGCTCAGCCTTACTGGATTCCAGTGCGGGTGCACTGAACAGCGTCGATTTCCCGTTTTGCGGCAATAATGTACACTTACTCTCCAAGTCACCGTCCACATCTGTCCACCAATTATCAAACGTGAACAAAAATGTGAGCAACACTAATTAAAGTCGCTCAGCTTCATCATCCAAAGCATACCGTAGGACAGCAGTGGTCGATCATACTTAGAGTAAAAGGGAGGTGCAATAGTCGATGGCAGTTGCAGCAAGTTTGTTGGAAAAGTCTCAAAATACACGTTTCGCCACACTGTGGTGTGTATCACCGTGGTTTGTGCATTCCTTGGATGCGTCAACTTGTCTGAAACCACACTATTCTGCGCAGGTAAAGATGAATACGATTTTGACACTGTGGACGCAAATTTTGACTTCGTGTCTCCTTTTTTGTCAATAGACTTGCGCCTTCTTTTCGCTCCATTAGTCTTGTGTGCCTTGCAACCTTTGCTCTTACTAATCCTGACATGGTCCGATGCAGAGTGCGCAGACGATGCTTTTGTCTTACTCGAAGTATACACTTTGCCGCTGATATTTCTCAACAATGGGTCTTGTGAAGATACTTTGGTATTGTGTTCTGTAGCAGATTCTACTTCAGTATCACTTGAATCCGATTCAGACCAAGCAGTTCCGTCAATGACGTTGTCCCTCCGATTCAACAGATTCGATGTCGCTTTCTTATGTGCATATTTTGGCTTTGAAACCCCTTTTGCGTTCTTCTTATAAGTTGCTGCTTGACTGCTATTCCGAAGATTTTCTCGGCGCAAGCGTGCAAGCTTACGCTCCTGAGCCACCACATCTTTTAAACACGGCAATTTCGCTCGAGAACTCAGCACAGCGGTACGCGTATCATCTGTGGACGAAACCGAGAAAGACGACGACAAGTCATCACTTGAACCAGAAGAGCCAAAGTCAAATGGGGAGCGAGACGCTGTTTTCTTCAACACTAAACTATGATATCCAGATCGTGGCGAGCAGTGAGGCATCGATTTTGTCCCTCTCTCCTTACGCTTGGTGCCTGTAGTCGCTTGACGAACACTTGCCATTTGTCGCTGCGCCTTTGCCTGTAGGCGCTCAAATTCAAATTGCTGAGCCTGTAGCTCACTAAATGACATGGCGTCTGCATACATGCGCCCGTCATTGTCAGCAAATGTAAGCTGAGCCGTTTTTCCTGGCTTCATAGTGCTTGAGTCCGTCGTAGCACTAACTTGGCTCACTAACTTTTGTGTCGTCTTAAGTGTCACCTCTTGATTGCTGTGAGGAGCGGACGGCTTATTTGTATCATTCTCGTTTTCTACACGGTCAGATGGCTCCTCTTCAACCTCTAAAGTACTAGGATCATCGATGCTCAAGACCATGGAAGTTGGCTCAACACGCGGCCTTTTCACCTGACTCGGACGACTCGAATCTGACTCATCGGACGAACTTACTAGCAACTGCGAGCTGGATCGATCGCGAGCAAGTGCTATTTCCTCGTCACTTGAGTCATCGACGATCACAAAATTGGGTGGACTTGACATTGGCTGTTTAAATCAGAAGATTGCATCAGGATCGGAATGTATTAGATAAATACTGTCTTACAACGTGCAGTATAATATGTTGATAAAGCGAAAGCTATGCCTAGTGTTATTATGTGGGTTGCAAGTAGCGTAAAAAGTCATACCTTGCCTCTCGTCCGTGAGCCTTTCGTTGGGTTTGCAAAGATTACAAGTGGACGCAAAAAATGTGGGAGGTACTAAATTTTAGGAGTCATATTATGCGTTTTCACAGCACGCAATTGTGCATGGCCTTCGTAAACAACCTCGAACGCCATAGAAATAGGAGGCAATCAAAGGCGTGACACAGAATCTCTTCGATCAACTGTGTGTTGTAACGATATGGAAGAGATTTGGACGTATCTGTAATAGATCACTCGAGGAGTGTACTTTAATCGCAGTGCATTATCTGTATCAGTCTCCAACACTAGTATATGGCGCCTGGAATAACCAAGCATTCCCTTCGGAAACAATTTGAAATTCGCGTGGCAGGCACACATTTGTAATGTAAGTGCAAGCTAAAAGTATGATGGTCTGCACGCGTAGAATTTTTTCGTACAACATATAATGAATACGCGGTGAATATTGGAGTTTAGGTAGTGAAGAGGCGTGACAGAAGAATAACGTGCACTTGATTAATCATCATACGTTTTAATTTTCACCTCACACCGAGATATTGTCACATTATTGTGTGAGGCGTGTGCTCGAGGCATGTGCTGCGTTCGGCACGCTGGCAAAAAAATATTGGCTTGTATAAAGTTAGGTCATTTTGTATCAAACGATAGTGTAGTTAGGATCCGAAAATGTGTTTGTGCACCGTAGTTATGTATTTTTTTGCAGTTTGCGTCTTGAACGTCGGACCCGGGAACACGTTCGTACACTGCAGTCATGTAATTTCTTTACTTTGCGTATTGGACGTCGCGAAACTGATTTTTTTATATTGAGCTCAACCGCGTCTTTGCAAATTTTGATACGTAGATCGTGCTGATCTTTTCATAAGAATCATTGTTCACAGATGTAACTCAGTTGAAACTTTACGCTGACGGCTTTTCACAGCACCTTATGTAGAGAAATGTGCATTTTACCTCCATGACTGCTCACATATCACAGGGCAAAGTGTGTGTCTGACATGGCCATATTATCAAAAAATTTGAATAAACGACTAGATGCGTTTTATTACTTATCCTTTTCCGCTATAAATAACTAGAACTTGACAGCAGGAACCAAGAATGATATATGACTAAGCTTTATAGAGAGCCAACGTATAAATACATGCAGATATAGAAAAGTCCGGCTATATGCAAGGCCTCGTACGTCGTCACCCACTAGACCTTAAATTACATCCTACAGAAAGTGACGTGAGCGGCAACCATCCCAACTCTATCGACTTCGATTCGAAGTCAAAGTAGGCACATATAAACACGTGACTTAACAGGTAGCAGAGAGACCAGCCTCGTGGTTTTTGTCGTCTAAAGATGACCAAGTAGACCATATATAATTTAAAGGATGACAATGTGCTTGGGTGGGGATAGAAGTTAAATCGCCCGTCAGAAAGTTTAAGAGGTACGAGACGAACCTTTAATTTTACCACTATGGTAAGCACGTCGCATTCGTCGCGTAGCTTATATGCACCTCCGCTAGATAAGAAGCGCCATGAGCGCTTTGTCTTGCTTTATACATAGGCGTCAAAATAGCATATTTGAAACGCCGATGCCAAAACCACAGCATTAGCCTTAAGTATACCAGCCTCATTCGTATAGATTGATGAGGTCCACGGCACCAAAAGACCCAAATTAGTGCACTTTTACTATCGATGTCACGAGCACCCGAGCCCACAACACATCGGTACGATAAATTAATCGTCTGAAATTGCTTACGCTGGCAAGATAGGTCGCAATTCCACCCATCACCGAGTATAAGTGCAAGTCGCGGTATTCCCTCGCTCTTGAAAAATTGAGTCCGACGAGGAAGAAGCTCATTTGATGGGCATTATCCTGTCATGGCGCTGATCGTTACAGTCATCTTATTCTCGCGCCACACGGACTCTTCGAAGGCCATTTTTCTTGCAAGACGTTAAAAGTCAGGACTTGTTTTGAGTAACTCGTTGCTTTAGCGTGACCTTGCGGCGTATGGTATTTCTGATTTCTTGCTTCAATCGTCAACAAGAAATTTATTTGGGGTCGCAGTAAGTAAAACAGCTAGGGTGGCTTCCACCCGATCTTAGTTTTGCTCAAAATCAAGATCACCACTATTTGATCGAAGAACCACTTTAAGCCTCTAAAATAATTTTAAGTTACTTTGGGCCTATTTATAAGAGTGTTATAATATCGTCTAGCTATTATGCGGTCTTTATAGCCTATGGTTGAGAGACAACTCAACTCAGATGTGTCTCGTTAAAAAACATGTCAATTACGCTCAGAGCTCTACTTTTCAGCGTGAACAAATGTCCGGAATACAATTCTTGACGTTTATTTCAATTTTGGCTGCGGATGTCGTTTACTCAAGAGGTGACGTTACTCGTGGCTCAAGGTCGTAACGAACTATATATAATCATGATGAAGCCGGTCAATTGGACGGTTTCTGTGAGCAACTTCGCCGCGCCGTTTCACATGATGTCCATGGATTTTGTAAGAACGCCTCTGTCTTGCTGGGGGAACCATATAAATGGAAAGCTCACCTTGATGGTCGGATAAGGTCGATCACGCCTCATCTATACTTTTTTTCATAAGAAGCAATAGATTCTAAGCGTCCGAGTTTCCACGCTCGAGGTTGGTGTTAGCAATTAAATCGCGGCCTTTTTAAGACAGCCTCGAGCCTCAAAGGTTTATTATTAGAAGATCAAACCTTTCTATTTTATAACCGATGAGCTTTACGCTTGGATTGACAGCTAGTTGTAGTTGTGCGAACTATACGGGCCGCCTCAAATTGAATCTTCTCTCTGCAGTGAGCTCCAGAGGTACCCGGCCTATAAACGCACAGCCTCACGAACTTGTTTGGTCGCTACAGTGGCGGTCATAATATTGATCAGCCACTCTGATACGTCTTATAGTATCGCCCAATCATCAAGGTTTAGTGCGCGGCAAAGCCTAAACGAGGTCATAGGGACCCGCAAGAGGGTGGGAAACCTGAGAGACGGAATGTGTCTTAGGAATAAGTTTGGGTACGTCTGGATCGTTTTTAGTCGGTAAAGCATGCAGACTCGTATCGTTTTGGGATTTTAAGCGATTAAAGAACAATTCATCTTTTTGCCGAACTTGCTTCGGTCAAGAACACAACACAACGTTTAACGAACGTGTTTAAAATATCTATTTCTTAGTCTTTTCTTGTTTTTCGTGTGTGGGCGTAATCGCCTCCTTTGTTTGACAAATAAAGTTCAGCTGACCAGGCCTTGTATTCATGCCTAGATCAGAGATCTAAGCCCCACTCATTATAAAGCACCTGCTTTCTGAAGAAGAAAGTGTGCTTCCAGGTGTCGTAAACCGTTTATAAAGAAGTGTGAAAAACGCATGGTTGTGTAAAGCACATGGCTGAATAAAATTTAGCCATTGCCGGCTTGTCAATCTCCAAAAATTACACACCAGTGAACATACTGCGCTGTGTCCACGGCTGATGGACCATATGCTTGGTATTGGTAATCCAAGGAAAGCGGATTCCTAGCAATAATTTAGCATTCACCAGGACGCAGCAATGAATCGAAGTTAGACATTTGACACTGAGCACCATGTTTTTCACAAGCCGAGTTCGAAAAAAGCTTTGCTGTGCTAGGGAGCAAACACCGTCTTGGATGTACAAGAGCACTGCAACGCTTGTGCTGCCACTATTTATTGACAAATCGAAGATAAAGTTTAGCTTTATGGACTTCCTATTCGTGTTCCTACACCCTACTGGCCTGGTTGGTAGATGGCGCTTAATCTCATACGTAAGTAAATATAATGCGGAAGCGCATCTTGGCCATTAAAAAAAAGAAGCTGCGTGGTCGTTTCATTCCGCGTAACTATTTATTTGTTTTATGTAATTTTGTTCTTTGCTATTAGTTATTGAAGTAGATTGAGTCTACATTGGATCGTTTTGCAATATTAGATTAAGCGGTTCTCACGGATTTGTTTACCACGTAAAATTATCTAGCTGTAATGCCATTTATCGCATCAATTGATTTATCAAAATACGATCTCACTCACAGCTAGTAGAAAACAAAAGTTTAACCCTCGATGTCAGAACCCACCCATCAAGTCTTTAGCGCTCTACCACACCATCTTCTGTCTGCACGCTATAGCTCCAGTCGACCAATGTCTGACACTTGTTTTGACCTCCATTGTTTGACATGCATCGCGATGTCTTTTTCAAGTCCCAGCAACAAGTCTACACGACCCACGATTCTTCCTTACAGCCCGATCTGGTCGGTCCTATAACGCCATCTCCACAGTTCAAGAAGATAATTCACGAATCAAGTAGGCGAATATGTGGTCTTTTTGTATGCACTGCGCTTGACATGGCGAATATCAAACGGCTAAAGAAAAACATCGGTTTTTATAGTAAGCCTCCTGAAAGTCTTGGCAAACGGTCCTCAAACTTAAATTTAGCCGAGGAAGCCCGCTCAGGCCGCGCCTTATTTTGGTCTTCTTCCAGCGTCATTACAGCATGGTAGTGCGGCACTAAAATCTCGCCGATAAATGCGGCGGTTTGTCGGCGTCTCATAGAAGGACAGGAAGCTAGGTCGTGTCGGTAACGTCATATCGGAGTCGGAAGAGTCGTAGAATATCGGGCAAAAAGAGATGGATCGCTTGCCTAACAAGTGAACCGCAAAAAAGGTGCGGCCCCGAGATCATTGAGTTAGCCAAGAGCTCAGAGCTGTCGCCACGGCCTGCCGCTATTTATTATTAAAAATGCTACATTTAGGATCGTATCAGACGTTTACAAGCTAGCTTTCTTTTCAAATCAGACCGCCTATGTAGGACCAAACAGGCGTTACCGTGTTCAGTACAAATGGATCGCTCTAGTAAGCAGTTCTTTCTTATGTTCCAAATTTGATCAAGTTTGTTATTGATCTGGTGCAACTTTAATGTGCGCTTAGATCGTAAACATTGAATAGTCTAGTAGATATCATGACTACACAGCAGGGCTATCAGCAGATTAAGCATAAATGAGTTGCTTTTACGTTCGAAAGCTTGATTCAAAGAACATTAAGATTTGCATGATCAAATGTAAACCAAGCAGATCTTACTTCGCGAGGGGAACGGGGTGTTGCATACAATTATCTCGGCAATATTTTTTTCGAATCTTATGTGAGTCTCCCTGATCAAAGCTCCCAAGCCTACAATGGCTCAAAAAGCAAAGCGTTAGGTTGAAGCCTCAATCTGCCAAACCTTTTGAGCACTTTGCCGAACCTGGTCGATTTAGTCGGCGATCGAGCCCAGATACAATTAAAATTGTTCGACTCACTCGCGAATTAAGAGCAAAGATCAGTCTTTTCGTACTGCCAACCTATGTTTTTATGTCGGCGACACTTTAAGACCCATCTGGAACGCTCTAATAAGCCCCCTATTGTAGATGATTTTTAGCAGGAGGAAAAATACGTGTTGTGATACTTAGTCAGGAGCTTTGCTGCTTGACTTGGAGTAGGCAGGCTAAATTCAATCATAGTCAATCATGAGCCGGAGCTTTTTTGGTAGCCGAATTTTACTTTGGTCTTAAGGTAACTAGATAAAAAGCTTTGCCAAAGACTATCAACCGTCATTCTGACTATAAAATTAACTGGCAGCCTAAAGCCAGACTTTAAAAAAAATCTGCAATTGGCATTTTTAGCTATACAAGTTAAGTACCAATATCGCCGTACAGCGACGAAAAGGCTTTATTCTTGATACTGCTGAGCTTGACATCGAAGAAACAACAGCAACAAGCAGCTTAAGTGTATACGAAGGAGGAGCTTGCCGAGCGAATCAGCGAGCAATAATTTCCTCGCTCTTTACGAATCATTTGTCGTGCCATATCTTTGCATCTCATCAATGCGCCTGCAAAGGTATACGTTCTTGTAACCGGATTATAATAAACCTTTAGTGTAAGCTAAAAGCAAGCTGTGCTCAAGTGCAGAAGCTTTGATCTCAAAGCGTTAGTTGCGCAACCATGCTCGACGTCTCACTTCGAGCATTTAGACGGTATCAACAGATACAGCCTTACAGGTCTACATCTTTACCGTCCTCAAGCGTGAAAGCACGGCTCTGTATTGTTTTACAATCCCGAGCGATGCTTTTCGCTAAAGCAGCATCATCATTCACTTTCTGACAGCTATGTTGTGACTTTTTCATATACAATATCTTTGACATCAGATGCTCATGCTGCCGTGCCGAAGCTTTTCTAGTTAAATGCGGCACCCAAAAAAGAGGTTTTAAAGTGGTTGCCGCGGTGGTCATACCAGACTTGGTCGTAGGATGTCTGGCTTCCGACCCTACATATCGCGCACCTATGTGCCGCATACTAGCGCTTATGCTAATTTTGATGTGGTTACATATGCCCTCTAGAGTTCGGGTTAGTAGGGACAAGAAGTGTACTGAATGGAGTGGAGGTCCGTGTCCCCCAGAACCATCCTCAATGTGCTTAAGGCGCATTATGTTCCAACACTGTGAGGTTTCTCAGGGCTATTATTAAACTTCTTATGTTCTAGACGACTGACGTCAACTTCATACTTTTTTAAATTTCAAAAACAACAAATACATTTCCGCGTGTTGTTCTGGTTGTTGGTTTGGGTAAGAACTTTAATTCTGGCAAAGTCATCGCCATACTTGGTGGTGAAAAGTGCCGCGTTTTTAGCTATCGCAGCAAAGACAACTTCTTTGCCATCGAGCGTCATTATGCATTCGTTCGCATACTGAATTTGCATTGTAGTAGATATTCTTCAAACGGCGATCGGCCTCAACCAAGCGTCGGCTTGAATGTGGCATTAGTGAAAAATTTATTTGTTTCTTGGCTACGTTGAGAGAGTGGCATTACCTCACATTAAATGATAAGTACTTTGCTATGCGTATTGTGCTTGAAGAGAGAACTATGGTCCTCTTTCCACGGCTCACAACGTGTTGTAGATCATTTATTGGTCAGCAAAATTCTGCGTGGTTGAGCGAACGGCGCTTCTGCACGGAAATACAACGGCCAGGCAGAAGCTGAATCGTTTGTGGAGCAGGATCCCCTGAGATACGAATCGGGCACGCGGATGTTTTACCTGATGACAGCTTAATAGGAACTCAAGTACCCGCAACCTTTCAACACGGTCGATAAGACTTTTGCGTCTTTAGGGGAAGTAATATCTCGACTAGCCATGACAAGTCATACGATTCGGGCTTAGATTTAAGTCAAAAGAAGGAGAAAATGTGGTGCAACATCCACCACACAATAAGCTGATCTACTTGATGCATCACATGAAATGAGATACTAATTGATTCTGCACACTACAAGCCGCGAGTCGACTTTGTGACGTACCGATGCCCGCGCGTCTTCCAGGTGCCCTTGATCGAATATTTCGAATCCAACAAACAGGCAAATACGTAGAGAAAGCATGAGGCTATGCACGCAGGAGTTGCCGCCGCAATCAGATATTTTAGGACCAAGCATGCGAAAAGCGTTTGAGAATCTACAGCATCGCGCACGGATTTGCTAACGTAAAATTTAGCTGAACAGGTTGCCGATAGAGGTGTGCGCCACGAGATCGATTTGCTTTGAGCTTAAGAAATAGAGGGACGCAAGATTGTCGAAGGAAAATCCCTGAGTCCAACCTTTTGCTCGAATAACTTCACAAGCGGATGGGGCATCGCTCACGCTGTTATCAAGCTGAACGACACCAATATTCAGAGATTATCTTTGATTCATCAAAAACGTGGACTTAACGTCTTAATTGCCATTACGATCAAGCTTTTGGCTTTCTTATGTTGGCTAAGGCCGACCTCAAGTAACATCATGTGTCAGCTACTATTACCTCACACAATTGCGGATTCGACGTAGCGTATTGATTTAACTGTCACAGACAATTTTTCTTTTCGTAGGTAAGGATATTAAAAGTGTTCTATCCATGGTCCATAACTCGACTGTAATTTGGTTAGTACCACTTAACGTGTTCTTATAGTTAATTATAAAATAATTGACTCAAGGCGAGGTACAAGCATTTTAATTTCGGTCCAAAGAATTGAAGTCCGGTTGCTCAAGAATAGAGACTTGATGAGTTCATAACGATTCCTCACACTAAACGTTATTAAGTGACGAACTCTTTTTGCTTGTAGCGATGACTGAGCATGGCGCAAAAAATACGGTCCTGTAATGTATATGTAATCTCGAAAATGGATTTAATGAAACCAAAATCATGACGCGTTTTTGGCGAGATAAGAACTAGATACGTGCATGAACAGTAAGAATTATTCCATATATTATAGTGCTCTTTTGCATTATGTGAAAGTGTAATAGACGCCGTCAAATGGCGCAAATACTGAGTGACGCCAAATAAATGTATCCCAGTATGCGTCAGAGTCGACCACCTGACCAACATATGATATGTTAGAATTTCATTACGCTGCTGAAGAAAAGACTACAATTTGATTAGTGATTACGAATTGAACATCTGTCGCTTTACTAGGGTCAGAATCGATATGATCAGCTATTCGACGCAGAGGTGAGCACTGTGCAATGAAGACTTTCTTTGGAGCTCAATATACGTCTTACTATTTAAAGGAATGACTAGCACAAAGCTACAGGCTCTTTACGATTGGACAGTAATGAGAAAGGGTAAGCAAAACAATGATATCATCAGAGCCACGAAGATTTGTAAGCTTTTGACGCTGGATGCTTCCTTTTTCGTTTTGTTATAGACTATGCGAACACCACATCGGACAGTTCAAAGCAATAGGTTAAATGTTAGATTAGAACGTACATCGTTATGACGACACCAAAACGACACGAACGGATAAGCCGTGCGGTGTAGTGAGCCGAAGCAGCAAGCGTGACGAATTAAAGAAAACGTTAGCTTAGTATTTGCAGCGTGGGCGGCACACGGCTCTTAGAAATAACAAATAGAGCCAGATTTTGCTAAGAAATTAATATTTAAAGTCAATTGTATCAGTGAGTTCCTTCATTAATTATAAAGATTCAGTAGATGATGTTCCCACGTGTAAGTATCATGCATACCCGCTTTTGCAAGGACGAAAGGCCGGGCTTTGTGAATCTCATATAGGGCGCTCAAATGCACGACCTCTCACTTGCGAATATGCTTGAAGAAATTTTTATTTTTTTTGGTTTCTGTCGCGATGATGCTGTGATCAACTCTTGTGCTTGCAAAAGCATACTGGCATGCGCTGTGATGGCGGAGACGTCAGTGCTCTCTGGTGTCGATCTTGATCGACTCTCACTGTATCAGCGGCTCAGAAGTCCGATATTGCCATCGCCTCGTGACTCATAGAGGCGTAGTCAGCACATTTTTACCAGCGTCACAATATATTATGTCGAATATAGAGATCACAAGACTGGCAAGAATAGGGGGTGGAAATAAGCCTAAACACTTTTGTGTTTACAAATAAAGTGTGGCAGGGAATTTTTTAGCTCACACACACACGATACTCTGTGTATCCAAAAGAGTGGAAGGCAAACTTTTAATAAAATAAACCAAAATCCGCTGCTGTAGTAGCGAAAAATGTTGGTGGTCGACAGAGACACTGATTGTGAGCTTCTTTGTAAACAATCAACATCAAGCTTTTTCGGATGCCGTGCTCACGACTCATTAATGAAAGTTGTTAAGTATCAAAAGACAAACACCGTGTCTTTTACAATCGATCACACCACCTAGCATCTTCCTTGTGGCAGTCCTGCGCCCCACCAAGACCAGCACTTTAACTCAACAAGCACCACAAAGGTAGAGCCAAAAGAGGAGAAAGCCAACGCTGTATCGGGTCATACCGTCAGCAAACCAACTTGGTCTCTAAATTACTCTTTTCGTTGAGCTGTAGCCCAGACATATTGTGTGACCGAGACCTGACAAGCTTTTGGAAAGCTATTTTGCCACATTACTTGCCAGAACGGAATCTACATTCCCTTGCAGAGTGATACTTGCCACAATCGTCTATAATGTTTTGGATAAAATGATGCACTGCTAATGCGAGCACGTAGATCGATTCACCGCATTCTTTGCGATCATTGTCCTTGCTCTCCGCCACTCTATTTTGGGTCTTTTGCTTTATATCGTGCTTAAGTTCAGCATATGTCGCGCTCCTTTTTAAATTTGCTAGTCGTTGCGCCACAATATAAGCATTGCATACCAGAGAAAGATGGACTGTTTTTTGTCGCTAGAAAAATTGTCTGGCGCAACAAAGCAATTGCCCCGTTAAAAAGAAGGACATGGTGATAGCTGTAATCTATTCGTCATTGCGTCCATCATGTACCTTTGAATGTTATACTATACACTATGGAGCGAATTCTTATTATAGCACTCACACATTGTAGCCAAATATACTTATGCAGTATGCTCGTCGCGACGGTGCGCATTTTCCTGACGTTGCTCAGATATTTAATGGAGGATATACCATTTAATTGTTGGAGGATTCGGTATGCACTCGCACTGTCAAGTTCATAGCGGTTGGAGTTCTTATTTTCGTCGAAAATTTCGTATCCGAGAAATGTTAAGTTAGGCTTTATACTATTTTAGTCGATGCAACCCATACCTTCCAGATAGTTCAATTGCCACAATTGGGTAGGAATCGGTCGTCGATGTCCGCAGGGCTTATCCTTTAATGAATTTGACAAGGTAGAGAGGAGAGAGAGCTAGAAAAAGAAGAATTTTCGCAGAAGTAGCAAGAGCGAGAAATATAACGTTGTGACTACGCTACGGAGTTTGTATAAAATACATTATGCCATAACCGAGTTTTGTCGTTGAACGCGGACTCATATCCTCACATCTGATCCTTACCACCTTATGTATTCAGAAGAGTAGTCCGGATATATTCCCATCTCTCCCATCCCCTACCATGCGTCACCAATGCGGTCAGTATTCTACTATCCAGCGCTAAGCTGGTCATGTCGAACGCCAGCGGAAACGCCATCAGCGTCGACTCCATTAACGTGCACTCGGCCGCCGATGCCTCGACAGCTGAGATTGCGTGGCTTCGGCGCTGCTTGCCCATTTTTGTGCAGCCGGAAGTGGATATTAAGAATCACAACGACCTTTTAAAAGTCCTCTTTCGCTTTGAGCGCGACGATCGGTCCGGGCACTTGATCTGCAAGCTCTGCATCGTATATTACAGCGAGTCAAGCTACAACCGCGTGCACGAGGAAGTTGAAAACTCATTGGCCACGTTCGTATATCGCACCTTTAATCGAAAGACGTACAAGCGAACAGCCGACATTGATTACATGGAATTTCGGTACGTCGTCGACATCATTTTTTTTTCAGTTTTAATGCTAATGTCGTGCATCTGTCTCTGATAATTGTATGATTTTTTTTAGAAATGTTGACTTGGACCCTCAAAGTCTCGTGCCTTGGGGCTCTATATACTCAAAGGACCACGGAGGTGATCAACAGTGGGCGCAGGGTGAGAAAAAGAACATTGGTAACTGGTTTTCACTCATGTACCACTACGAGGTGGAGGTTCCATACTCCGCGTGGAAGGTGCACCCACAAACGCATCGTCCCTACGTCTTTCTTAATACATGCAACCACTTGATTGGCGAGAAGGACAATAACCCGAAGCTAAGCAAGTTTAATTGGATCAACTACCCGTTCCAACGAGGCGATGATGTGGATGCCTTCCACTACGCTGTGGAACACGTGCCAACTAAAAGCAATCTCTATTCCTATTGTTGCTTTTGGCGCGCACGCAATGGCGGTGGCTGGTGTGATCGTCACATTGGAAGCTCGATGGTCTCACGAGATGGCAAGTCCTTTTACATTAAATTTCCACCTTCAGCACAGTAGCCACCTAAGACGTAAGGACATTTGTAGTTTTTTCTTTGCTGACAAAATGATGCATTTTCGTGTTTAATACTCTGTAAATCGATGTACACGAACGCTTCATTCGATCCACACTACTTTAACCAGCGGCAGGTGTAGGAGTTGTTGCCTCTTGTGACTGCTTCGCTTTGTCTACAAGTTTTGCAGTTGAGCTACTCGACATTTGCGAAGCCACGAGATCACAATCTGGTCCAGACGACACTGAAGACGTTGGAGAAGTCACAGCACTTGACCCAAAACTTGTTGGTCCAGTAAATTTAGTTGCATCCACTTCGCGCACTTTCATCCAAGTCGTCCACATCTCTTCCACAGATGTCGGAGCCTGTTCCAGCAGCCAACCCATTTGACGTCGTGTAGCATCGAGCACGGGCTGAAAGCCCATTTGAGTCGCTCCGGAGTTCACCCAATGCAAGTCTAGCAGCATAAAGGCCATAGCATGCAGCTTAAAAAAGGCTGTGGGGTCATCAAAAACCCGCCAGAATGGTGTGCGACTCACTCGCTCTGCAACACGCAACTTCATGACCACGGCTGGTGACGTGTTGACACTTGTCTCGAAAGAATGCAATACAAGTTTTGTGCACACATCTGGAGCTTCGTCGAGCATCAGCAAATGCATCATCATACGCATTACATTAATACTCGCAACTGGAAACGGGTAGCGGTTGCCACCTGCTACCGCATTGCGCTCCATCATCGAACGCGCTTTCTCCGGATATTCTTCCACAAAGAAAACCAGACACTCTAAGGCCAAAGCACCTCCACCACGAAATCCACCAAGCGGATTATCCGTGTGGAATCCACTGCACTTCCACCGACGTGAAGCCAGCATCATAGGGACGTCCACACTAGCGACGTGATTTCCTGTGTCCGCCGATGCTGCCAAGACCGACACGCTATCTTTTGTCATGCCTTCCTCTGGCACTAACAATGCATCCCACAGTCGTTTTAGCAGCGTGACATGACCTTCATTTGTCGTATCCAGTGGCTCATCCATGCTGAATCGAAGAGCTTCTAAACGACGCACTTTGACATGCAAACTTTGACGGCGCGAGATGAGCTCAGAGCGAAAGTCACGAAGCACAAGCTCTTGTTCTTTAAACAGCATCGCAATCACTTGAACCGCCTCTTCGGCATCGCGCATTTTGTGTCGGACGTCTCGAGCATATGACGTTGAATCCAAGCCATCGCCTGGAAATATGGTCAAACCATCCTCTTCATTCGGCATCAAGCGCGAACGAACTGAGGACCAATGCTGATAACCGACAGGATACTTGCGAATACTCGAGTCTTCAAAATCGTTAAAACGTTGACTGTGCTTTCCTCGAAGCAGGATCGGGGCGAAACAATTAGCAATCGCATACATTGTAAGTCCATTCTTCTCTGCATGAAGAGGTTGTAGCGCCACTGACACCCAGTGACATAAGCGCTCAAGTAGTGGTTTGCAAAACCATGGCAAATCGTTGACTAACACCATCATCAAAGCCTTGCACTCGACTTCTGACATTCCGCTGTTAGATCGACCGGCACAAGCCAAAAAACGGTCCATTCGCTCTTCTGTAAGCAAAGAGTCGGGCAATTCCCACAAATATTGAAGCAAAATTGCCACAACTTCATGCGGATCGACTGCCATTTTTCGATGAAAACCGCCAAGTTCTTCAATGGTGTCGCGCAATTCCATGACGTGCTCGGCTTGCAAGTGTGCTTGAAAAAGACCAGGCGAGTCTACATGCTCATAGAGATAGCAAAAGCACGCTTCGACGACATCCGGGAGGCCGAGAGCAGTCTCGAAGCGAGCCATACCACTTAAAAACGGATTACACAATACATCAAGCAAGTCGCTCCCAAACACGTTGTACTCAGGATACCCTAGTTCTAAGAATCGAAGGACAGCAGTTGCGGCATCCTCCATCCTTTGAGACTGAGACGCTTTCCTCAATGTCTCGGACAATGGATTGCCACCTTTGCGCGTGTTAAACGCTAGTCGTAATTCATGGTGCGAAAACAGCTTTTGAGCTAGCAATTCCGTCTCGTCGGCAGCCTGGCAAAGACGGACACGGCCATTAACCATATCCTCCGGATCTATGAGCTTCGGTGCCTTCTTCTTGATCTTAAGCGCCTTAAGACGAGGTAAAGGACGTGAAAACGGCAGCGTTTCCGGCGCGAGGTCAAGCCGTGGATCGTCAATTAAAAAAGCAAATGGGAGGTTGTCTAAACCCGAAAGAAGATTCAAAAACATTTTCACTTCGTCACGGTGACGAAAGAGAGCGTATTCGGTATAGTACGATGACAAGAGATCGAGATTTGTCTCCGATAGCACCATACTAAAGCTTGCTTTCAACACGTGCGTGTTGAGTGCTTGGCGAATAAACGCCCGTGCTTTCCCTTCGTCCGTGTCGACATTGGTTAGACCAATAGCTGAACGAACAGCACCGATTAGACCGCGTACATGCCGTGGGAGATCCACGTCAACACTAGATGTCACGACCTCGCATACCTTGCTCTTTGCAGAGGACATAGTCCCTTTTGAGACATTAGCGGCGCGATGCATGGCTTTAATCATTTGTTGTTGACGGATGGCTTCCATTCGAGTACACGTCCACTTGACGACACCAAAAAACTTCACTGTGGCTCGGGGATCCCCGTCGTCAACTTCTACAAAACGTAGTCCATGAGAGATACAACGATCCAATTGCGTGCACAGCAAGTTGACCACTGCCTGCTCGTCATTAAGCAGCAACTCTCGCGCATCGTCCGTGCTCTCCATCATTGCAGCCTTTGGACTGTCATTGGCACCATTGGGCAATACCACCGTTTCCTCGCCGTCGTCCATAGAGCTGCTGGCAAGACTGCTGGCCACGAAGTTGCTATTGCTTTTTTTGGCTTCCATATAGAGATGCAATCCACGCACAGCATTTTCAAGATCTTCAAGGATGATGCTACGTTGACTCTTGGCCTGCAACTGGCGCTTGGCTCGATTCCGGCGACTCAACTGCTGTTCTTCTTCCGTCTCTTCCTCTAAATCCCCAAGCACTAAGTTGCCTAACCGTGCTAAAAGCTCCATCGTGGTTGATGCCTTTCACTTTGAAATTGCGAATGCTGCCTACTCAGTGACTGTTTTCGCCTAAAAAGATCGCTTTTTTGGATCGCGCGACGTTTGACAGGTACCGTTAAAGGCAGTGTCGGATATTAGAGGAAAAACTGAGCTCAAAGAAAGAGCAAAAAATTGTTTACTTTTCTTACTGACGATTGGCTCCAATACATGCAGTTTACTCTTTTGCTAGTCAAATTGCTGCCGCAGCGACATCTCGGTTTCAGACTTCCAGCCGCGAAAATCTGAACCAATGCCTGCTTGGCCCTTCAGTCGCTGGCTCTTGACTCGCTCCTTAGCCCCTTTCTTCTCACGCTTTGATAACGGCTCTTGAGGCGCTACTTCAAGTGGTAAGCGGCGCTTGTGGTCACTTTTCAGCATCTCTGCTGTCACCTTTTGCTCTTGCTTCAATACTTTTTCAACACTTTTCTGTACTATCAACTCTTGTCCTTGCGTCTCTTGATCTTCGAGCAAGTCAAAGGACTTGACAGTATTTTGGACTGTAGCTTGAAATTTGGGCGGTAAAAAAGAGGCCGTCGTCGCTGACACGCTTGACAGGACGCTGTCAGGTGAAGGCAAGAAGTTCTCAGAGCGCTTCTCGTCCTTCGTCGACTCCTGGATCCTCATCTCATTTGATTCTGCTTCCTTTTCATCGCTCTCACTTCCGCTGCTGCTTGCATAGTCGTCGCCAAGTAGAAACGACATTTTCACGTCTGCCAGTAGTGTAGCCATGTCACATACGGTTTATGTTACACAATGCTCCCTTTATTTGAAATCTGGCTTGCCGAGACCACGCCATGGTAGACACCCAGACCAACGCATGGCTTAAAAGTGAGCTAGTGAGCGCGTTGGGCTTCGCGGAGGTGGATGAGATTGTGAGCTACATTATAAACACGTTTTCTACCCACAAAGAGGCATCCAGCTACTTTATCGAGCTGTTGGGTATCCCAGCCAAGCGCGCAGAGGACATTAGCACGCGACTATTCTCCCCCGCGGCATCAGTCGCCAAATCTGGTGACAAAGAGGCAGCTGCGGTATCTAAGCGAGACGGATTAGTTTCTCGACCTAAACTAATTAAATCGCGCCCCAAGTCTAGCAAGAAGAACAAGAAGACAGAGCTTTTAAACGACGCGCTTATCATCAATTGCCTGCGATGCGGTCGCATTGAGTTTAACGGTGCGCGCCGCTGCGTGTTTTGCGACACGGAGCTACACTACGAGTGCAACGCAATTTTGACAGACCAAGACGGGCGACAACTTTTGAATGAGCTTGTACGGCTTGGCGAGAAATATAAAGAGCGCCCGCAAGAACTGGAGGCGGTACACGTTTTAAAGGACGAAAAACATGTTGAAAGCAACACTCAGAGGAGCAAAGGAAGGCAAACTATCACAAAGGTTTCGGAACCAAACAATGGGCAATTTCCGGACACGAAGATTGCGCGCAACGAGCACCTCACTCGGGACGCGCGTGAGATAGCGGACGAAGTTCAGCGCAAGCTGAGCAAGGCAAGGAGCGGTAAGGTCAGTCTTGGCGATTCTTTATCTGTTACTAGCGGTATCCAAGTTGTGGTGGACGATTCATACCACTTGGCCTTTGTGTAGTGTTCATAGTAATCGATTATCATATGCAATCAAAAGTTGCAGTAAAGGCATCTGAGTATAGATACAGTACCATATTATTCGAGTGAGTATTTAGTAATGTCAGTCGCTGCTGCGAGACCAAACGTGCAGCGCGTTGACGTCAGTGCTTTAGAGTGTCGCATCAAAATTCATTGGTTACCAGTTCGACCAGTTCAAGCGATGCACAGGGGTAGCGAGCAGACGTGCGTTGCAAGCGCCGAGCGACGGCCACTCGCAAACTTACCGGCGTCGTGCCGTGACTCTTCCTCGCGTGCTCCAGGCCCGAGCGGCCGTAGTCGACGACCTAAATCGTCTACCAGATCATGTCGACAACGGTCAGTACCGCAAATGAAGAGAGCGCTTCGCAGCGCCGCGTGGCAGCAGTGGAACCCATCACCCAATGCCCGACGCCGACCGATTTACTCTGGGACTTTTATGCTTGCGGGCTTGTGGACGAGAACGACGACTATTCCAACGAAGAAGACACAGAGGACGAGCAGGAGACGCAAGACTGGATTCAGTTTCAGCGCCAACGCGCACAGGCGCGTCTTGCCAACGCGAGCCGGCGTGAGGTTCGCGTTGTGCGATCTGCAGATCGCTAATTAGACGCAAGCTCTCTACCATACTTCGATAACCGGTAGCATTGAATATGTAGATTAGTCATAGATAGTTACTGCTATGTAGTTAATGAGAGTTCCGTCGCGTTATTGCACACGTTATTTCACTTTAACGTCGAACGCCAATTGAACACGTTACGGGCTTCTCGTTGAATTGCGGAAATGAGTTCTATCGCTAATCAAGAATCAAAGGATGGATAAACAAATAAACTTAAGAACTGGGCTCTTGAGACCAGGGATTATATACATCTATCATGTTTTGTACGTAATTTTGCGCGCTCTCTTTGCAAGAAGCCATAGCACTTTGTAACAGAGTCCTGCAAATTTTTTTGAGTTGTAATCCATAATTACCCACGCCACGCGCGGATGAGCTTCGTCCGCCCATACCCACCCGACAGTACGCAACAAAGAATGACAAATTAACCGCTTAAAAGTCAATTCCACGACATATGTCGCGATTTGAGCGCAAGAAGAGCAGTTCATTGACCACAGGTCGCTCGAGCCTTTTTTGCTTTTTGGTGAGCATGTTACCCGCATCCAAAGAGTTGTTTTTGGACCTATAGCTGTAGATGGAGCGCACAGGTAGAGCACGCGGCATACGCCGTGATGGGGAGCCCCATGGCCCCGAACCGCTTTTAATTGGCCAGCACCTGGAACTTATCGGCAACTTTGGAAGCCTGTTTTTCGACTTTAGTATCCTTGTGCTGCCAATTTCGTGCGCACTAAATTGCCAAGCGGCTGTCGTAGATTCTAGCGTCGTTGTTCAACTCGACTTCGTCGTAGTTGATGTCGTACATCGAGTAACCATGCGTGACGACGCGCGCCTTCTTGCGGAGAGCCATGTAATATTTGATCTCCATCTTAATTGACTTGATCAAGGCCGGCTCAATGCGCATCCGCACTAGATGGCGCTTGGCCATTTGATCCGGCAGCACCGAACTTGTCCAGCAGGACGAGCTTCTGAGTACGCTTGAAGGCGACGAGACCGCTGGCTGGATGTTTGCACTCTGTTCGTTAATAATGCTGATTATGACCGACTGCAAGTGCTCAAGCAGTCGATGACAAATATATGCAACTTTGGCTGCTTAAATTGCTCCAGTGACAGTTTCGCCCATTGAAATAGTCGAGGCAGTGTTAGCGAGATGTTCTAGACTTTGACCAGCTGGTTTTTTCTGCTTGGACAAATCGACAATCTTTTTTTAACAAATCATAGATTCTGTTCAGGCAGCGAAGCAGTGATACCAGCGCATTGATGTGGTGTACCGTGATAGACAGGTATGACTTTCACTGAGTCTGCCCACAGGTTAGATGTGTATATCACGCCGAGGCCCGACGCCAAAAGCTTTTTAATACAGCTGTCAGCGTCGCATGACCGCATTCGGCGCGAAACTCGACATTGCGCCGCACCGTGATAGGGTTCGAGAGCAGATCGTTCGCTCAAACGCGACTTGCAGACGCCCCTACGATATCAAATGCGGTCTGGGTCAGATCGCTCATGCCCTTACAGCAGTCGCCATTTTTGACTTTTGCGCTGGCGGGGCCTTCTCGACCTTGAGTTCTAGTCCATTCGGCTTGAACTTGGGTTTGCGCATGTGCTTGGCAATGGTGCTAGCACAAATGTCTTACTCCATGCCTCGCAGGCTGTAAGCTCTGCGTTGACGCCCTATTTGGAGTTGTAGACTATGCCCAGCTCATGACCTTAACAACACGAGTTTGGATTTTTTTCACATCCTTGGCGGCCCGTATCTCGCGCCCAATGTCTGCTACTTGCAACGAAATGACAAATGTAGACGAATCGGTAGCCTCTTTGCCACTCGGCCAAACTCTGTGGTCCGAGTTTCAGCAAGTACTATCCTTGCACCTTGCATACTTTTTTCTTGTTTTGGCTGATTAATGTTCGCTTTCAGAGTCTTCGTCTATGTAAAAGCCTCGTCACGACCTTGGTCATATACGACAGGGATTGTTTTTGCATGCGCCGTACACACTCATGTCCACCTAATATCAATGGGTTTGGGATATCAATGGGCCAATATTGGTATCTCGCGCAGGACCCTGTCTTGTAAACAACTCTATCTCTACACGAACACGTTGTCTAAATAGAACTTTTGGTGTGGACAAAACCACTGTTTTGCATTTGTCGGACACGCAGCTCGAGTTACGCGGACTGGTTGCTGGCTTTTATTGACCTCGTTTACTTATCTGGCAGCAGACGGCTAAAGTTGCAGTCGTCCTTGCCACCAGATTACCAAATGCGTCACAGCGCTCGAGCTTTACCAGCAAAGTCTATACTCGAAAGCTCATGCAGCACAGCTCCGGTAATACTTTCAGTGGTATTCAACCCGGCGAAGCTTAGAGTTTTAAAAAAACCAAACTTTTTTTTTGAAGTAAGGAGGTAGAAGTGGCTGCTAAGAAAGTTTTGAATATGACGGTCTGGTGCGTGTGGCGTTTATTATATGGATAGAGGAGTTCACACAATATATGCGCCCTGTTTCACCTTGCATCTACCTATTCAATATACAGACAACAGCGAGTGAAGAGAAGATTAAGGTCGTTTCTCAGGAGAAGTACAGCCACACATTGGGTTTCTCCTAAAAAAAAACCTTGAATAGACTGCTCATCAACCCTAAGGGTGGTGTCTTTGGGCTTGCTAAATCAAATTCAATTCTAATAGACTTACGTGTAGCCGAGCACAGTGACACTCGCT
This sequence comes from Plasmopara muralis, assembly GCA_003676415.1. Taxonomy (NCBI): domain Eukaryota; phylum Oomycota; class Peronosporomycetes; order Peronosporales; family Peronosporaceae; genus Plasmopara; species Plasmopara muralis. Next base: position 84,917 of record RCHQ01000071.1, on the reverse strand, counting down.
GTCGCAAGAAAGATTCTATAATTTTTTCCTATCCGATGAAGCAGATCTATTTTTTCACCCAACGGCTTTATAAATCACCACGCACTCGTATGTACACGATCGGAGAAAACTTTGCCTTCACAAAAGACGTATACATGGTGCACACTATGGAACTGTAGCATTCTCAAAAAAGGAACCAGCAGCAGTGTATTGTTTATAAAAGCGCTCTCTACAAGTGATTATTTTGGACGTTAAAAGACTTCGCGCATCAGTCAGCAACAAAATAAGGTTGACTGATACCATGAAACCAAGAAATTGAGTCCGTTTTAAATCAAGTGACTAATGGGAGAGTTACAAATTTTCCTAGCACCAACATGGTTCAAGCGATGAAGTGTACGAATTTTGACAGCATGAAGTCATTTCCTGCTCTTGCCATAATTAAGATAATAAAAGCACAACGGCTAAATAATCACTAGGCCTACAAGGCAAGACCAATAATTAACCACCGCCCAGCTCGACGCACTAGGTTTTTGGTGAGTTGCTATTCCATCTTCTTGTCCATAACAACTCTTTTGCGAAAGATATACGAGTTATACGTAAGATACTGATGCCTCTCAAAGGTACACGTGACGATGTCGTACAAATGCTCAGAGAGGGTTTTCTAACTTTTGCTTGTAGCATCGGCTCTAGATCACGTAGATCCATAGGTAGACAACATTGCACCAGAAACAAGACTTTTCAACAACTGACATAGATGGATGCATGACAGATGAGCGGCATAGCTTCACCTACTGCGCGTGACAAAGTTCTACTAGCTAGGATTGTGTCTCTGATTAAGTACACTAAAATTCATTGCAAAAATGATCTGTGGATATCACATGGATGCTAGCAAGACGTATCGACGACACTTATTGAGAATTCGGCTGATCGTTGTGTCATGGCAGGTGCGCTTCGACTTAAGGCACTGCTAAGGGCTCAGAATTACTGAGCCTTTGAGACCTTTAGGCGATTGAGTGCCTAGCTAAAATCGAATAAGGCAAACCCTCTTGAGAAAAATAACATTTCTCGATCTAGATCGAAATGGCTTGTTTTAGTATAACAGTCAGCGCACGTTTGACCTTGGCTTAGAAACAATGGGTGGCCGATTTAGTATTTTCTATTATATGAATTGTTAAGTATAGTGTCTAGTGCATAAACATCACAAGTCCTCCCTGATGGGAAAGGTAAGCACGAGTTTGACTTCGAGCCACGAACAGGATTGGCAATGGAAATTGCCACGAAATAAATGTAAGCTCATTGACGCCTTCTTTTCAAAGAGGCAAAGTTTAGCGTGGTGGAGAAGTCAAATCTCTGCACATTTATGCTCAAGAATCGAGCAAAAAGTGGCTGATAGTTGCTGCTTAGCACCATGTACGGATGTAGAGATCTCCAGTCTTTATACTATCGATTCGAATAAAGGAACCGGATATGCCTATGGGTGGTTACTACATGAGGCTTTCGTAAGTGGTCATTAAAACCTGCCAGATGAACAATGCTATTTCATTCTTTGCTGACTTAAAATAAACAGGTGAAGACAATGCAAGAGCAAACAGAGATCCATGCAGTGCAGCTAAAAACGCAGAGGATGAAGCAGAAGTACGCTCTTGGCGACATCACAGAGACTATTGCAACTGAAAAACAGAAAAAGCGAACCTCTCAAGAACTAGAGAACGAAGACACTGCACTTTTGGAGATAGAGAAACGCTGGTCACCAGTAGGAGAAGCAATCTTTTGAATATCGAGAGATTGTGGCGAGAATCAGGATAAACAAGGTTACAGTAGCTCAATCCGCAAACTTTAATAGGAATGTCGCGAAAAGATCCCTGAAGTCGAGCATGTGGGTCTTGATGCGCAAAAATCTTCCTTGCTGAGCAGAACGTTTTATCGGGAGAAATTGGTGTCGCGTGTCGCTTGGTGGTGAAGGTGACATCTGATGTAGTTGCTTTTTACTATGGCGATGACTTTTCAGATAATCCCGAAGGCGCTGCAATCTGTCTATGTTTCGTGAGCAGTGCTTTTTACGATGTTGCTATAATATATTGCATCGCGGTTAGTCTTTACTTTATGTTCGCCAAGCATACCAGTTTCTCTATGCGGTCTGAACTTTGCTGGTGGTCCGATGCCGAACGTGTCTGTGCCGAGTTCACACAGCACTTTGCGCGAAAGAGGAGTGCAGAAACTTACGTGACCTTCCGATAACCATCTGCTTCCACTTCATTATCTTAAGGGTCGAAATATGCACTTTGAGGCCTTCATTATATACTCATGTGCTTTTTGTTGTACCTTTAGTGACAAGAAAGAAGCCTTCAGTAATGTATTTCTTGCGAACGCTGCCACGAGGGTGAGACAAAAAGATTGGTCAAAGCATCTTTGGGTCTTTGCCGCTACGCACATGTAGACGGGCTTGTTCTGTGGCCGTACGACATCTCAGAAGTATTACACTCACATTTTTTCGTGTCTGTCAACCAATCTGGTTGTTAAATAAAAAGATTTTTCTGTGAATTGCGTAATAGCAGGAATATTGTCAAATTTGATACTTTAAAGTGAGATAATTATCGAGGCACAGATAGGTGTCGTCAAAATGCCGCTTAACATCATCGAGTTACACGTATGCCTGCTCTTCTTCCTCTGTGCGACACATGCCAATTATACCGAGCAGCTAGTTCTTCGTCCGCTCCCTGCTCTCAACAAAGTTCTTGGACACTTCGTGTTTTCTGTGGACGAAGTCTCATCTCGAGAAGCCGTGTCAGTTTTTCCGAATGTGCTGCGACAAATTCTCGACAAACACGACGTTGAGTCACTACACTTGACTTTCTCGATCGGTAGATACGCGGATTGGCGTTATGGCTTGGCACAAAATCCAAATGGCTCAGAATTTACCCACGCACCCTTCGGTACTCGCCTTCAAGTGGCACTATGCGGCGGCTTGGACGCCCAACAACGCTGGCGAGGCATTACGTCCGAGTTGGGCGGTATCTTTTCGGCATCACTTAACCAGATGGACAGCACAGTTGTCACTAGTCTGGAGCCACCCTTTACACGTCACGAGTTGAGCGCCTTCCCGACGACCTCCGTCGATCCCTCGCTCGTGTTTCTGCAAGGATCGCTTGCTCGCGAGGAGCTGTGCACGGAGAATTTGACACCCTGGCTTAAAATGTTACCGTGTCGAGCGATTAGTGGACTAGGAAGTCTTATCGATCCTATCAACGCAGTATCAGGGGAATACCTCTCGGTGTTGTTGCATGCTGAAAGATCTACCAACGGATCCTATAGTCTCCGGCAACATTTAACAACAGTGCAACGCCCAGGCAAGCACAACATAGCGCGTTGGAGTTTGGGCTCACTGTTTCTTGCAAATGATTTGACCAGTGCAAATCTTACTGCATGTCCGCTCGCTAAAACAAGTACAATTCACACAGAAAACCCAGAGTCGTCCGAAGTGGTAATTACCGATCTTCGCGCGAATCCCGTGCCTCTTTCCCATTCATGGTTCAAAGACTGGAATGAAGCATTCCAAAACGCTGCTCCTACAAGGAGCTATAGAAAACAACAGGATACTGTGTCGGTACACCGCTTCATTACTGGATACGGTCAGGTGCGCGGTGGCATCGCATTTCAGCTCCAGAACAACCATCCGTCGTGTGACATGCTCTTGACATATCTCGACGTCATTCCATGGTACCTTCGTCTCTACTTTCACACCTTCAAAGCAACCGTGAGTGGCAGCGAGGAGAGGGCACAGAACCTCATTCAAGCATTTCATTTTGTACCAGCCGAACTGCGTGGACGTCCCAATCAATTGCGGATCGAGGCATTACTTCCAGCAAACACGACCTTGATTTTCTCACTTCAGATGGAAAAAACGTTTTTGCGCTTGTCGGAACATCCGCCCGATGCCAATCGTGGATTCGATGTTGCACCAGGTGTAGCCATTTTTGACATCCAGAAGAATCATGACAGAGCGCTGGCTTGTGATGCGTCTTTGTTTACTAGCCTACTGTACACAGATCCTCTGCTTGTGCCGCTACCCACACCCGACTTTAGTATGCCATATAACGTCATAACAATGACGTCGACTGTTGTTGCCTTCTTTGTTGGCTCGATGCTCAATACACTTCTGCGCAAAGCTCCTCGTCTAAAGCAAATGATGAGAATGAGAAATGCCACTGATTGAGTAATTTAAAGCTAATATATGTATGCTCGATGTCTAAAGGCGATCACGGTGAATGATAGTTAAGAAATCTAATTACTTAGATTAGTTCTCTGCGGCCAAATTGGACGCGAGAAGACAAAAAGCCACTTTGATTTTAAGCGACAGATATTTCAAGTGTATGAGAAGTGCTCCAAGAATTTAATTAATATTCTTCCTGACCGGTTGCAAGTAATTAAGCATCTCTATTGTGCTTTGATCGCAGTAGCACGGTAATTGCGTAGATGCTGTGTTTTTTTCGTTACATGACATAGTTAAGCCATACAGACATCCAAAAGTTACTGATGGTAACTATCAGAAAATAGCAATTTTTAGGGCGTACAGCCTAATCGCAATATTTTTAGTGCTTAGTATCCAGTTACCAATCTTAATTAATTGAGTTAAGATTTGCTTTTTAATTCTATTAGATGAATTTATATTTAAAATTGCTCGTATTGTAGGGTTTTGATAGATGGCCCCCGATTCCGCTATTTGGCCCACATTTCATGAAATTTCGAAATGAGTATAGATTGGAGTGAATAAAAAATCTGATTACGTCTCTTCTGTATGGCATTTTCTCTATAATACCAAATTTGTGCGGTTTTCAGGAGAGTACAGATTCGACTTAAAGTATGACATGTTTTGTATTTCTAGTGAAAGCCCAATCACAGTTTGTTTTCAAAAGCCTTTAATGTAGGCCGCGAAAAATTAATGTCCAAGCTCGATCGAGATGTCCCCATCTGCTGCCGTTTGTATTGTCTTCCACCACGCAATGGGCTTACAAAAATCTTTGCCATGAATTCTCTTTTCTAAGCGCCGACGTCTTGTGAGATCAAAAACTGCGCTTCACAATTTTTTTTTCGCCAGACATCCGCCTAGGCGAAAAAGGCTCTGGAAAAGCCTTTTACTCCACCGTAAAAAACTCTTGAGGAACGCTCGGCAAGAGTTTAAAGTCCGTCCATGGTGATGCAAGGCGTCAAAGAATACGGCAAAGATGCGTGTGTGTTTTTTTCGCGGGTAGTCGCGAGAAGAAATAGTTTCCAGGAAAAGCTACATAAGATATTGGTGTTGCACCTTCACGACTGAGAATTATTCTTGTAGCCAATCAGAAGCCAGAAAAGCCAATCAAATTAATTTATAAATAAAACTTTGGGCCAAATAGCGAAATCGGTGGCCATCCATCAAATCCCTTCTCAATAATTGTTTATAAGTATTTGCTTAGAATTATTTTCTCTTTCTTTCTCTAATTAAAGTCACCGCTCTAATTTTGTTAACTAGATATAGAAAATGAGGCAGCAGTGCGAGAAGTCAAAATTGAGATAATATTATAAATTTTGGTCGTGAGCTCAGACTTTCGATTGTCTGCGCAGTTCACCAGGGCCTTGAAAACCTGAGCAATTTTTCGACATTATCATCGCCTTCGACTCATTGATCCTATCTTCGGCCTCAATGATTCCATGAAGTCCGCAAAGATATTTTTTCGGCAGCACCGATCACTCCTACGTAATAAAGCTATCGAAAAACATATTGTCACCAAAAATAAATTGATCACAGCCATCTTCGAGACGCAAGGTGTTAAAAACTTAAGACGGAGTTAAATGGTGACTCAGTCATGGCTTAAGCACCAAAGGAACTTGTTCGACACCTGTAATTTCGTGTACGCTACACACGTTATAGGTCCATACGTAGACCGCATCGAAGCAATTAGAATCCTTTACCCTTTACTTGCCATTAAAAAGAATTTGCTAAAATTAGCTGTGTTGCGTCTACCAATACACTTAATCATTAAATGCTATTTGTTTCCCAATTATACTGCCACACTTCTTGTATGACTTGACACTATCAAACTACAGCAAAAAGGCAGAGTCGAGTACGCGCGTATTTTCCATTTAAAAAATTCCGGGACTTTCTCGGTATTCTAGCATGCATCAGATTCTGCTCTCGTGATTGCAGAGGCAAGAAGTACGTCTGATAAATTCGTTGCTTGAAAATTCAAGCTGGTGAGTCATTGACTACTTTAAAAAGACCGGGGATCTGATTCGCTAAACAGAAAGTTAAAATCTGGTTCTGTACCAGTCAAATCACAACTACTGACTTAATGTGACAAAACACTGCTAATTGTATATATATTGGCGGATGTTTACTTAAACTAATACTAGTCAGCAAATTACTTTAAGCAACGCACTAGCCATCTATGTCCCTCGACGCTCTTTTTTTGCGTTCCGCATTACTTGTGATGAGCTTTTACATAAAGCCGAGCTGTTAAAAGCTAGCTTTTCCGAAAGGAGCCTCAAAAGTATATTGGCCTACATACTAAGAAATAGTTTCTGCCTACATTGCAAAATTAGATTGAATTCATCAAAAGAATTAAAGATGAATTCAAAAATGGATGGACGTTGTATTGAATATTTCAGTCTTCAAATAGCGTGCTATTAGGATCGAACGTTCTTTTACCGATTTGCATATCTTCCTGTCCACCTTCTCTGTGCATGGTGCTGAGAAATCTACCTGATAGTACGTTTAGTCAATCATCATTTACGCGAGTAGATTGACTACCATGACCCTTGCAAAGGTTTTAGCCTGAGAAGTCGCAGCCCTCCCTACTTCCAAGCATTTGGCATGCATTAAGTCTACAAGCAAATTTATGCTTGACGGCTCAAGCAACACAATATTAGAACACCCGGTGGTAGCGATTACTATGCGAACCAAGCTGGTAAAGTTGAAGGTTTGCACCTTTACACAAGAGTAGATTCAGAACTTTCTGATTGAAGTAAGGAGACAAAGATGATCACTAAGGCGATCTTAGCCACGGGCAAACATATGCGCATGGCTTTGCACTCTTTACAAGCAAGAGGCCGAGCTTGACCAACTGTCCCGGTAACCAATGAGGAGCAGCTTAGAGCCACATTTTTCTCAGAGGGCTTTGAGCAGCTCTCCTACTCTCATGACTACTTATTGAATATGCCCATGAGCCACAGAAATTGATGACCTCTATCACACTTACAAACAAGTCAAGGTGATTTTGTTCATGGAAATTCTGAAAATAGTATTGAATTCGTTTAAATCTAGGTAACATGTGTGGAAGTGGCGATTCGAACCACACTTAAAGAGAGATAAAGCCGTGGGCAAGATCGCATCTCTTGAGTCTCGTGGGTTGGCAGCATAAAACGCAGTGATATCCTTGGATCGACTGACTCAGCTTCAGTCCCAATGATAGTAAGCGCTGACGAACAACATCAAAAGGTTTGGCTTTTGCAGCGGTACGTGCTTTAAGAACAGCCGCTTAAGTGACGCATTGTTACGCTTGACAAGTAAGAGATCACTGGCAGAAGCCGCGCTTTCAGAGCTAAGTAGATGGTGGTCGCTGATAGGGCAAAGCTTGGTAGAGGGCTGCTATAAGATCCAAGTGAGGGAGTCGAATGTACCTGTCACGGCACTTGGTCAGCCTAACCGTATGCTACTGGAGTACTTACGATGCCACCGGGGCTCTCCAATGCCCTGGCGACGTCTACCCCTATAAACATCTATTTTGACCATTGCAGGCTTCCAAATACCTCGACTATATATTGTTATATGACATCTTCGCTCAAGAGATACATTTAAGCCGTCTTGACAATTTTTCTTAGGTCTTTAAGACCAACATTTTTTGTGCGATAACGTTGAATTTGTCTATGCGGCAGATGAGAATAAAGTCTTCCGCGGTTCTTAAAGCTGCCACAAGGCTAGAGCAAACTTTTAAAAGTGATTTTTAATTCGGCTTGGCCTAATCATGTGCCCCAAAGCTATGAGTAGCGGTAAGGTTTAGTCGAAAAGTACAGTGTTGGATATGGGGGATAATAACGCCTTTGTTCTATCAATTGAAGAAGGACTTTTCATCAGCAGCTTAGAATTCTCATTCAAACGTTTTTTTTGGTACAGCGGTCGGCGTTTGGGTAACAGGATGTTGGCCTCATTTGGTTGAACGTCATTCTTACAGCTACATTTATACGGTTTGTAGCGGTGTCTAGAAGCCATGTCAAAATTCACGTCTTGTCCAACCAGTTTGCCAGCGCAAACATAAAAAAAATGCCCCCCAAAATGATACATAACAATGATAGCTTTACCTTAACATTCCTATTAGGCACATGCTTACTAATTTTGATACCAACACACTCATGCATTTAACATTTGTCCACATAGCGCTCCTTGTTGGTGTTATTTTCCTGCCTTGGCTTGCTTGACGTACGTTCTTGCTCCGTGAATTATCGTGTATCCACACGTTAAATCCGGTAGAAGATCTGACACTTAAGCGATAATTAGCCGGGCAAACCCACCAAAAATAGTAGCGATATGACTTCCGTAAAAATATCTTATATTTATCAGCTTTTCCTTTGCTAGTCAGTATTTGTACGAAGGCATATCTCAGCACGCTAAGCTCGTCGTGGCTTTTAACTGAACGAATTATCTAGTGCAATTTCTGCTTAGCATTTTTGGAAACCCCGACTTGATGTTAGTTAAGATTTTATATCTTTTGCAGCCGTCAGCAAAGAACACCAAACTGGCATCATTATTCCTTCTAGCCTTAAAACAAAAAATGGCATTGATAAGTGGTAACTTCTCTTTTTGCAGCGCTGGCAGGTCAAACGCTCCCAGAGTGTAGTTCCACACAGTTGTGCGAGCAGCAATTAAATCACTATTAGGGATTTTCGGTCCCATTCTACCATCGTGACATTAATTGTGCGCAGGTCGACGAGGTATTCAGATCCACTTTGATGCTGTCGGCTTCCGAATGAAATGTGACCACGGCTTATACCTGAATTTTAATGGCAGGCTTAATTGCGTCAGAAACAGTCACCTTCCGACAATAATCTCGATTTAAAAGATTTTGTCCTTAGTGCTTTTTTGTACAATTTTTAATCGTTTTGATTTTCAAACCGCATCAGCGACTTGAAGCCCGAAAAAAATCCAATTGACTGGCTGGATTGCAATAATTCAACGTGGTAATAAATAATCTTCGTGTCTATTTAACACTGATTAGGTTCCATGTGCAATTTGGTCCTCACGGAAGCGATGGGACGGTGTATTTATTGACGGCAACTCGTTCGATCTGTTGCTTGCGCTGTAGTATTTTCTGGCGATATACTCGCGGGTGACAGAAATATATCTGAAATCGGCTCTAACGCCCTTTTTGGACGATTTTACAACCGCTTTCCAGCTAAAGTAGCTCGGATGATTATTAAACGATACTTAGGATCCGTTAAGTGATATCCCCGCAATTCTTGGGATATAAATGCACTGAAAGATCTCGCATATTAGGTCCGTGGATCTTTGATTTCTCTACGCTTTTCGCTTCCTTAAATATTTCTGCACCATTGCCACACGCGATGGGTTTAGCTACTTGTACTCGTGACCTGTTGATCCAAGTGCTGAAGTTCTCTACTCATATAGTGAGTAAGATTATTCAATTAATAACAATCGTCGCAAATTCTTCTACTATAATTTAAACAATTGTCGTAAGACCACGCACGCTTTCTCTTGGCTCCTTAGTATGCAATGATCTAATCTACAGGCCTGTTGTGGCTATTCAAACGCTCAAACTTGTAAGCGCTGAGAAATTTTTTTATTGTCTCGACCAAAAACACGCTCCAATCGGATTGTGCGACTTGATCGTCAGCTAATACTTCATTGTCGAGAGGTCTCAGATGATGGTAAGCTCGTAGAGCGTAGCGCGCATGACTTTAGATTATAACAATACCGAATGCTCGTGTTGAAGCGGCTTGATGTTGGTCCAGCTTCATCATTTAAGTCTAAAAAAAGATTGTTTATTAGCGTTGGGCCTTGCCTGTACCCAATTAGTAGTCTCATCGAAGATTTGTATATTTGTGAGCACAGGATCTTCACCACCCTTGCTCTTGATCAACATTGCATCAAGCGCGACGTCTTAGACTAAATTTGGGCAATATCTTAAAGTTTTCTCGGCTATGACTTCTTAATTTTTATGAGCAGATTTACGACTTGCATTGCAATCTACGGTGCCTTCAGCATTAATATCAAACGCATAAGATGTACCACTTTTGAAGGATCCTTATCAGTTCTTGTCGACCGAGTAAGTTTCAATTTCCCGCCATTTAGTTACTTCTGCTTTGGGTATTAGCGATTTTGCTTCCAATGATGTGTCCGTTCATTGTTCCACCTTGATCCGTGTCTCTTTGTCACGGCGGGATTCGATGTAAAAATCCGCGCGTGCGGTATAGTGGCAGTCGCAAAATTCGCGAAGCTCAGATTTGAAGCTGCGCCAATAGAAAGGACTCTAATCCGTGGAGTTGCTGAAAGGCGTTTATGTACTTATTGAAGGGGCTGGCAGAATTATCTTGACTCGGTCGTACTAAATTTTCTGGCTGGCTATTTTTGACAGGACATTAGATTTGTCACCGTGAATGTGTCTATCAGTGCGTTTTTCTAGACACCCAGCATGTACTTTAGTTTAATCCAATAGCGGCTAAAGTTGAGTTTTGGAAGATCACGTCATGAATTTGAACATTGAGGAAAAGTGGTCAACTGGGTATGAAATTTCTGGGCAAAAAGCCAATTTTTCCTACAAGATTATCGACTTTGCTTAAAGTTCGAATAACTTTGCCTTTTTGAATTTCCAAAGCCATTTTTTCTGTTGTTTTAACTTCATCTCCACTCTTTGAAAAATGACTAATCCCACGCGCAATTAAACTTTCCATCAACTAGCATTTGCGATATCTGGTATCGATTCGCGACCCTTGACTGAATCGCTTTTTTCGCGTCAACCGCAAAGGAGCTTATGGCCTTCTCTAGAGACGATCGTTACACGAGCAATATCCAGTATAATCTGGACGAGGGTGCGACGAGCCTTTAAGTCCGCCATGGTCGCTCAAATCAGGGTGAGCTTGTCAAATTGCTGCTCACAAAGAGCATGCCGTGAAAGTTCAGCGAAAAGGAGTACAGAACTGTATACTGAGCCGATCGCATTGGCCCCGTTCGCCTCGGTCACTCTCGAGCACCAATGCGATCCATTCTAGTGTGCCGCGCGACAATGCTTCGTTAGAGAACAGAGGTCCAAGTTGACGAATGCTGGGCCGTTAATACAGGCGAGTCGTTGGCGCATGCCGTAGGAAAACGGGTCTATGACAGCTGCTAGAGCGTGTGGCATGAGACAAATCGACTTAGACCTTGCCAGAACGTAGTCGAGCTGGCATCGGCGCATACCGTCTACGACGTTGGCCTCGTCGCCGACCAGCACTGCCAGAATAGACGAATCGATTCGCTTAGTGACGTGGTGGACGAGCGATAGAAATACAGCATTTACCGAGAAAAATGCAGCCTCGTCGCCCCCACGGTACGTGATCGCCAGACATACTTCCGAGGAATGAGGGTTTCCTTCAATATATGTGGTCGAGGATCGCATCCTTGAAGTCGTCCTCCATCGTTACGTCCTTGTAGTCATCCTCGTGTTCGATCATGGATGGTATCGACGTAAGAACAGTTATCACGAGCAAGTTGCGACGCTGGTTGGCGATGACAGTGCCCCAAGGCGTCTGCGTGAACAGGATGAGCAAGGAGATACCGCCGACACTATCAGGCTTCGTACGGCAAAGTGAAATGAAAAGACCGCCTCGGGAATTGAGGAGTTTGGCAAGCAGGCTGTCGACCCACGCGCGTTTCAGGTCCATTTGTGAGTGTTTGAGAAAGAATGCCCCCCATCATATTTAGAATCTGCTTGCCGCACTTGTTGGTAGCCCCGTCCAGCGTCATACAGATCGTTCTATCACCAGCGTCACATCGATAAAAATCACGGGTTCTCGGTGCCGAGAAGACGGCCAGGTATGCAAAAGTAGGCCGCAGAAACTTTTAAAAAATCACATGGTCAAAAATCGAGAACCGCTCGGCCGTACGATACTTCGCACGAGCAATGAGCTTTTCGGCATGCTCTTTGTCAGCCTTGTACATGAAATTCGCACATTAAAGCGTAGTTGATTGCGCCGTTTGGGCGCTTCTCATGACGCCGCACGCATCATCGTCATCATCCGATAGTGTACCAACGAACTGGACCTTGCTTTGCGGCAAATGCTGGATGCTCCTCGGCCACTCTAAAATGTCAATAAAAGAGGCTGACAAAAGTTGAAGGCACTACCTTGGAGCAGTTTTTACCGAATGCGTGCATCTTCATGTTGGCCACCGACCACGCCACTTTATGCGGGCAGTACCTGCAGTTATCCTAATCGACCTTGAACCCGGCCGACGCCGGCATTCGATCGAAGTGCGACGTGATCGAGTTCGCAGGTCGTCCGCGCTTTTTGCTCATGATTAATGATAAGTGATGAATGATGACGATTGTGGGCCAATCACGAAGCAGGGCAATGCGCGGAGAGCTGCTATGTATCTAAATAATATTTTCACTAACTTGGATATGCCCTACCATTTTCAGAATTCTAGACTGAACACCAAGATGAGTGCTCTTAAAAAAGCCTCTCGAGCCCTAAACCGCGCTGGGTGGGAGTCAGGTACAAAATGACTCTTGTGGTTTAAAAAGCCTTGAGACTAGTGAGTTGACCGCTCAGTGGTTATAGAGGAGTTTAGAGACGCCACTGAATGATAAATTTTATCATTAACATGTAATACGCGCCAGGGTCAACGGCCGCTCATGTTACTGCCCGTAACTGGGTCAATTTTACAAATTTAGTTGGGGTAGATGGGTCACACGGCACCTTGCACAGTGGAGGCGGCGTACAAGAAGGTATGTCGTTTTCCAACGGCCTATTATTTACTATTCATTGAATCAAATTATAAAATTTTTGCAATAGATTGCTGTTTACAACTTTAAATATGCTTTTATTTATATCTCAATCATTAAAAAGCGATATCGCAATCATGACAGTGAATAGCCACACTAGCTCAACTTTTTGCAGCGGCCCGTTACATTTTCCTCACTATGTGTCAAGATATATTTGAAGAATGAGAGACAAGTGTCACTCGTCACTTTGTCGCGAAAATGAAAAAAAAGTCAGCTTGGTCAAATAGCGATAACCAAACAGCTATTGAAAAAGTCTGCCCATTGACCGAATTGTGTAGTGTTGGCAAAATCGACAAAAGTTGTGGCTTCTACACGAGAGGGCGTAAATGATGTGGCTGTGCCTTGGGCGATGATGTCAATTTTTTCAACTTGCCTACAAAGAGCTGGTTTGGGATAGAAGATGCTGCAGGAAATTTTCCTCTACCACGGCGAAAGCGTGCATACCGCTCTCTTTTAAAAAGCGACAGTATTTTAAAACTGTTAAGAGGTGTTAGACTTGTTATTGTAATCACCGGTCATGCCAAAGCCCTCATTTAGCAAGGAAATCCTTAGCGGTAACAAAACCTTGTCTGGCAATGACGTCGTTAAGCACGCCACCAAGATTACAGACTTTGAAGAGGTGAAGTCTCAAACAGCCCACGGTAATATTGAGGGTTACCCTTGAGACCGAAAGCAAATAAAAATAGCGTCCCTTGAACGATTATGGCACAAGCGGGCGCATTGCGTGGTCTTGTTCACTGCTTGGGTCTGTAATTAGCTCCTTAATGTGGTATCTTAACAATGTGTATCTGCGAAAAGCTGAACTTTTGCAACTATGTGGTATGGGCGTTGCGGCCAAAATTGCAATAGGGCCTTTTTGTGCGTTGTCTTCGTGTTGTACATGAAACATATGGCATTTGTGGTTAAAACCCGGTAGAGTTGTATGGCTAAGGAACCGGACCGATCGTTGCGTTGAAAGCTTTGTCAACAGAAACTGCCTGCTCTCGCCAGCCTGTCACCAAAAGTCCACTTGGCGCTATAATTAATGGAAGGGTATCTGCTGTTGTTTTTCAAGGAGCGTAGTGCAAAAGTGCAGTATTGCGTGCTGGAGCACGGCATGCTGCATTGTTTCGACCAGCCAGGAGGTGTGTTGCACGAGTCCATCGGACTCACGAGACACCGTATTCGGGTGCAATTGCTTTACACAGACAACGCCGGCATGTGCCCGAACCGGTTTGCGGTGCACACGCTTGAGGTGACGCGCAATGATCAAGCAGGTGCGTTTGTCGCGGCGGGCAAGGGCGAAAAGACCTATTACTTTGCCGCAGTTACCTCCAAGAGTATGACCAAGTGGGCCAATGCCATTCACAACTGGCGACGCCATGCCTTCGACGACCCGACTAGCAGTGCACTGTCTGTTCTCGACACGATTACCACCAAGGCCATGAAGACTCCCGCAGCTAAACGACGTGCAGTCATGCTGGAGACGCAACGACTTAACCTCGTGAATCTGGCTAATCGATTCGACGTGCGGCTTGAGACGACCAACTCGAACACTACGAACACGCCCTGTGGTTTGTTTAAAAGGCAGTTGCTCTGCGTGACCTCGGCGTATATGGACCCAACTGTTATAACATCTAGATCCAGCATCGCCGTCATTTCCTGGCTACCGAGCTTGTCAGGCAGATGAATAATCTGGATTATATGTAAAGCTTTTGCAGCAGCAGTAAAATTTGTAAAAAAGGTGAGTGTAAGTATTTACACTGAAGCAAAGAGTTTTGATCGGCTTGCGTGTTGAATTTGCCGTGTGTGACCCTATCGAAGAGCAACTACCAAATACTGATCTTTTTGACTTTCACCTCTCCGCTCAGTGGAAGACATTGATCGCAACTAGTCAGCAATTACAGATAAAGTCCTTCCGGAATGTTCGCCTTCTTCTTGTACAGCGCTTTTTCTTTCGCCTTTCGAAAATCGGACTGTGTCACACGCATACGGCGCTCACGCAGAGCGAGCAAACCAGCCTCCGTGCAAACAGCTTTAATATCAGCGCCAGATAGC
This sequence comes from Plasmopara muralis, assembly GCA_003676415.1. Lineage (NCBI taxonomy): Eukaryota > Oomycota > Peronosporomycetes > Peronosporales > Peronosporaceae > Plasmopara > Plasmopara muralis. The sequence goes on along the minus strand of RCHQ01000071.1, from coordinate 69,873 downwards.
TCGTCCTTGGACATGACGAATTCTTCTAGATCCACATCATCTGCCAAGCTCATGCGACCAGTGTGAATGCCAAAAATACGACGCTTGGTCTTGATGTCAGGCAGAGGGAACTCAATCTACAAGGACACAATCGTATGTACGAAGAAGAAACAAAAGTGATCTGATAATTAAACGCACCTTTCTGTCGATACGTCCAGGACGAATTAAAGCAGGATCGAGGCTTTCGATGGCATTCGTAGCCATAATGACCTTCACGTCACCACGCTCATCGAAACCATCCAACTGATTTAGTAATTCAAGCATCGTGCGCTGAATTTCACGGGTACCACCACTACTTGAGTCGTAACGCTTGCTTCCAACAGCATCAATTTCATCAATAAAAACAATCGATGGCGCGTGGTCGTCTGCTACACGGAACATCTCGCGCACAAGTTTCGGCCCGTCGCCCAGATACTTCTGAATGAGCTCGGAACCGACAATACGAAGAAACGTAGCAGACGTCTGGTTGGCCACAGCTTTAGCCAAAAGCGTTTTGCCTGTACCTGGCTCACCGTACAGAATAACGCCCTTGGGCGGACGAATGCCGATGCCTTCGTAGAGCTCTGGGTGCGTGAGTGGCAACTCGACAGCCTCTTTGATTTCCTGGATCTGCGACTCTAGTCCACCGATATCGGCATACGATTCAAGCGGCGCCTTATCGACTTTCATTACACTCACCATTGGGTCCGTATCGTCCGCCAGGATGCCCACGACCGACATGACCTTGTTGTGCAACAGCACAGAGCAGCCAGGTTCGAGCATGTCCTGGTTTACAAAAGACATGACACCCACGTAATACTCAGGACCTACTGAAGAGGATACAATGGCATGATTATCGTCAATCATCTCCTCGAGCGTGCCAACGCCCATGGGTGTGCCACGTAAATCGTCCACCTTGGAACGTTCCTCTTCGTCCTTTTCTTGTTTGGGCTTCATGACCTCCTGGTTTTGAATAAATTCTTGTTCCATGAGCAAGAAATCCTTAATGCGTTCCATTTTAAGCAAACGCAGCTTGCATTTGGCCGTAGGGTACACGGTCGGAATGCGCACGGCGGCGGACGGGCCTTTTTTCTTGCGGCGTTTGCGCGTCATGACACCTCCGCGCGACTCGAATTTCTTCTTCTTCTGCTTCGCAGCATCTTCCTTCTTTTTGGCAGCTTCCTCTCGCGTCTGACGCGGGAGTCCACTCTGGCCTTGACCCATTCTTAAAACTTAAATTCCGCGGGTGAAAAAGATATGAGAATGGGCCTTGTGTATATTGTATTGGTACAATTTAGGAACTTCACATTTTGCTTACATTCTACCTTAACATGGGTCGTTACGCTTTTATGATAAAACCTGGGTTTCGCGCCTATATAGCACTTTGTATTGGTCTGCGAGCTGGAGTAGATCCCAAATACGATGCATATATTAATTTGTAAGTAAAATGACATTAATCTTAATATATTGGTCTTTTTAATTGCACACTCACGGCCGGAGGTCGGCTACCAAAAGATCTTGGATCTTCCTGCGCGCCTCGTCTGTGCAGGAATCTGTGGGACTCTGTCACAACTAGAAGCTCTTGTGACGAATCACACGCTTAAGCGGATAAATTGACAATGCAAAGGTTTCGGGATCGCATCTATCGAGCGAACACTTGCACTGCTCGGACAAATTTCTGGCATCTTTAGGCCTAAGAAAACGGCTGCGTTTGCATACCTCCGTGTTGCCGAGAAGATGGAGCACATTGTGTCGCTTGAGCACTATGGGCAAGGTTTATGCTGATAGGACAAGTTCAGGTGGCCCACCGGTAGCGTCTTTTCACGCGTAGTGCGAAAAGAAATCAACCGGAGCTAAAGGATCACTGTGAAGGTCTTGGTCATGGATTACGTGCGTGGCATCCGCATTCGATTTCCTGGAAGGTCGGGCTGATAGCTGGGCACTCATTCGTGAGGCAATTTCTTCAAAGTGTTTTGTGTCCTTAGAACACATGAAGGAACAGCTACAAGAGACTTTTCTTTCGGAAACTTTTAATTTAATTCAGTGCTCGCAAGCTTTGGCTTGCAAGCAAGGGAATTGCATGCATCATGAAAAGCTTGGAGGATAAGCGAGTTGACGACCTCCATCCTTGATGTGCTACTTCCCAAACAAGTCAAGGCAAGTGTACTTGTGTAGGGCTCGAGAAAAGAACATGTCTACCATTTAACGTTTTCGACACAACACAACGATTGAAGAGACGGTACATATCGCTAGTCAAAAAATATACAATTATGGACAAGCTCGCTCATTGTCAGGACACTTTTTTGTCCGAAAGGATCTCTGTCCGTAGACCAGCTGACACGGATCCAGTCACAACGAACTAAAGCGCTGCTGAGCAAAGCAACATCCGCTAACAAAGCTAAATACGCATGATCTGTGTGAGGGTGACAATGAAGTTTGTCTCGTCCAAGGCCTTCAAAAGATTGCTGGCAGATGGTGCGCCCGAGACAATGGTCACAGGTTATGGCGGAAAGCTCTACAAGGAAGGGTCTAAATCCTTAAATTTTGTGTGTGATGGTACACAACATACAAGCTTAGCCCCTAACAGCTCTCGAAGGAGAAACAATATCGGTGGACTGTAGGTAAAATTGTATTCCTCGGAGGGCATAAAGATCCATTGAAAGTCTTGGAAGACCCTGGCGCATCACAAAAGTTCGCAAACCGGCAAAACATCATCGTCAATCAAATTAGTTGACTGATACGCTTAGTGAGAGAGACTAGGATAAGTCAGTTTCAGTTCGGTTGATTATCGAAATGATTCTGGACATTATCAAGGTTGAGATAAAGCTGGCTACAAAGTTTTAATAGCACAGAGGCATGACTTACCCGTGATTTGAATAGGTATGACTTAGCTTGGGTATGCTGTGACAAGTAAAGCACAAGCACTGAACCAGCTGGTATAATTACCAGTCTTCCAATCTCGTGCGACAAGGTTTTGTGGAGTAATATACCCACTCTTATTTTGCGTACCCCTTCATTGATAAAAGACCTGGGCAAGTACAGGACCAGGTTTAATTTGGGAAATACTAAACGTGCTAGCATCTCCCCGGAGGTAAACATGACGGCATTCTCAAACTTTTCTTTGCCGATACTACTAGGCAGTACTGGATGCCTGGACGCTTCAGATGGCGCACTAAATAGGAACAGTACAGCTCCACAAATGGGTACCATAGAGCCACCAACTGCGAGTTACAAAGATTCGCAAGTGTTTAACATAGGTACATAAGTACTAAGGATATCAAGTTCTTAAGTGTACAAAGACTATGTCCAGGTTCTGCCTTTATTTTTTATTTTCTACGAAACTCTTGCATGGGATTATATATTTCAAGTCGGTATCTTTCGGTACACCTCAATATAAACCGAAAATTTTCAATAGGGCATCATTCAATAAAAAAGTTCAAGCTAAAACATGTAACGCCCTCCCTTATTTATATAAATCTTTATTGTATATGGAGCCTCTACCAAGACTCTTCTAGATAAGCGACTATCACTCTTTCCACTTTTACACGAAAATTTGCCTTTTAATATTGCTGACTAATTCGTCCGCAAAAGAAAGCTACTGGTCAGCCGAGAGCGATGATAAACCCAGCTAACAAGAAGTTTGCTTTGGCTATTTATTGTACCCCTCTATAAATACCGGTTATTGTGCTAGAAGCCGCACGCACAGCAAAGACGTTGTCAAACAAAGTGGCGCCCATCGCTCACTCTCGCTTGACGCTCCGTGAATACCTCCACCTTTGGGCGATGATATTTTCAAGCTCTCCGGCGAGTACTTGCCTGGATCTTTGACCGCTGAGGTCAAGAAGAAACCCAACTGAAGGACAATAATGAGTACACAGCCTTGTTACCTTGTCATTCGAAAGAAGTCAAAATGTGTACTAGACTTACCATCGGACTCACCAATCCTTTGAAAGAGTTCACCCGTACTATTTGAAAGTCCACGAAGCCAAGATCCATCTGGGATGCCTGTTTCAAAATTGGATCTTTTGCTAGACTGCGCATCATTCATTTGCAAGCTATCTCCGAAATATCGCACGCGCAACCGCAAAGTCAGAAATTAGCATTTAAAAAAGCTTATGATAAGGTTTCGAAGATCTAAAAGAATGGTTGAGCAAAAAAGCTTGCAAGAATAGTTAGCGAGGACACCACTCGCGCGATGAACCTTCTCACTTGACGTAATAAATTTTTTGCAGTTGCCTCAAGATCAAATTTGTCGCCATAGAGAATCATATTATATGTCACAAAATTTGGGGGGGGGGCTTACGACATTTGCTGCTAGGAATCATGTTCGATCTCTGAACCTGAAAGGCACTCTACTTAGTTTGAGGAACAAGGAGAATAGCGCTATTTCTTCTTTTGTGCCCAAGATTAGTATTCCCGATATTTGCTTTAAAATTTTTGTTATACTCGGCCCTGATTTTGTTTTACGCAAAATCTTGATCTCGATTTGATCAATGCGATGATTAAGGACACCATGTATGCTTCTTTAAAATTAATGCCAAATGCTAATATGATCAACCGCATTCTACCTCCATAGTTTTCGCATGAAGGCCTAAGTATTTGGGCTGTAGCTTATGCTGCTGTCACTCACGATACGTGCCGACACAGCGACTTTAAATTGAGATGACTACAGCGAAGACGCCGCACCTCTTTGCTTGGAAAAGGATTGATTTTCAGGTCTTTGCCCTTTGTTCTATCTTTGGCATCATTGCAAGTTGCAGATAACATCCAGACTTCAAGATTTTGTTTCTAAAATGTCTAAATATGTGTAGGGAATATTGCAAAAGATGACTCAAACTTTCAGATTGACTCAACCTTTAGATTGAGTCATCTTTTGCAATATTTCCTACATATATTTTAGAGATTTTTGGATCACCAGAACGTGATACAAAATGGATAAATCACTGGTACAAAACTAGACATTCAGTTAACTGCGATTAATGTGTAATTTATCACGTAAATTTATATGTACAGTGTGAAGTGTGAGTTCAAGACTCGGCTACGACACAATTGGCGCGCCAAGCAATCTGGTCGCTCCAATCAGAAACATTTTTTTATTGCTTCTCAGCTTTGAAAATGACCTTCTTTTCTACGTGTGAGCTATAACTTTAACGTCTAATTCACGTGGCTAAACTCACTGGGGTATATGTTGCGTGCTAGCGTTTCCCATCAAGCCGTTACTGCCGTCAAGCAAAGCACGGAAAGAAGATGGGCGGTGACAACCACCGCGTTTCCGTCGGCTTGACCTGTAGGTAGAGCATTAATCCTTATGACCAGCACGTGCGTGCCCAACGGCCTCAACGGCCTCGACTTTTGCTGGCACACACATGTTGGCTGCATTTGTAGGATGCTCCAGGATTACGTTTTGTCGAACGGCTGCAGAGTAGTTGTGACCTGCACAGGAAGAAGCAAAATTAGCAAGTAGTTAATTCTCCGTTTAACCAATTTGATTGCATTACACACCCCGGGTCTCGCGACAGTAGAAATTTCTAACAACATCTATTTTTGTTCCAAAAGGTTTAATTGGATATGGTAGTGTTTGCGTGTCCAAAGGTTTTCTTTATATTGCAAGTTTCAAACTCCGCGAGATTAGACTGGTAAAATCAAATGGAGAAGCAACAAAAGTTGATGCAAAGGATGATTCGACGTTTGTCTTTAAGCTCACACGCAGAAAAGAAGGCCAATTTAAAGCCGAGGGGCAGTTGGAAAAGGCCTTATCAATGACAAGATCGCTTGGCTTGCTAGTTGTGTTGTGGTTGGGTCTTGGACTCACACTGCATGTCAGACCATGTGACTAAATGTAAAAAAATGACCCAACAATCGTAGCCAACCGAATGTTTAGTTTTGTATTATTGTTCTATACTGAAAACTTCAAATTGAATTACATTTTGCAATGCATAACCTACTGGCAATCATGCGCCCCAATGGTCAAACAACTTTATTTTGCTACTAATGTGGTCATTTTAGCTAACATTCAGAAGCAGTGATCCTAACCTGACATCTATCTAGCGCTTAGACGTAGTACAGCCACCTATCGGTCCTTTATATCTTTCTAGACGTACAAAGACGCAATAGAGCCATAAAATAGCAAACAACGACTTCTCTGAAACGATAAGAATCCTTTCGACATCCCATCAGTTCTTTTCAGTACTGTCGCAAATGTACCATTCATCGCTAAAGCCTCTCTCATCTAGCTCGCAACACTTCGTGTTGAGTCACTCTTAGAGGATCTGTCCTGATGACTCGAGTGTGGATTGCACCGGGTCCCACAGCTCTTTGGTTCGAAAATACTTACGTATATGACCTTCATTTTTCAGTCAAAACAAATACGAGTCCCAGTTCTAATTTCAAGAAAAAAAAGGGTAAGCATTCCTCACCTATTATATAGCCTACTATCATAGCTCGTCAGTGCCTGTTTGAAACATAAGTTGACTTTGGCCTCAACATGTAGTACGAACACACTGTGACTGTGTACTGGCTGCTGCTCTGTTTGTGGCTGTTCAATGCATATCGGAACATTCTTTGATAGCATATACGAGGTTCCACTTCGATTACAGCGGCGCACTTGATTTTTAACGATTCCTTTTGCTCCGCTCACAAGCTTAAAAGTAGTAATCGCCGATACATTGAAAGCGAATTTACAATGAGCAAATCGCGATTTCGTCATATTACCCACAATCCCATCCCTCAATGTCCACTGCACCATCCCAAATTGTCTACCGCGGCGATGAGCGTATAAGATAAGGTCTCGAGAGTTTATCAGAAAAGAGGGCGTGGATGCACTCTTAAAAATAAAAGAGATACTGAACACTTTAAGTCATTACTTACTTCTTACCTAAAAGTCCTGGCTCAAGCGTACAACCTTCGCAGCCTTCTCTCCACCCTCCGTTCTACGAGCGAGCACCTGCATTCTACTTTTCATAGTCTTCGTGGAAAAAGTACGCTAGCATCGACGTATGCTAGATCTATCTGCTCTTCTAGGCCGTCACAATATCAATTCACACGTCCCGTGCTTATCAGCACTTAAGGAAACAAAACAGCTTGTGCCGTTCTTCGCCATCACTTAGTTAAGACACTACTGGTTACTAGTGTCGAAGCTCCTGGCTCGTTTAGCGTTAGCAAGCTGGCGTCAAACTGTGCTACAGCTTTATCTCATTTGGTGTGCAATCCTCAGCAACCCAGCGCGCATGAGCAATACCCTCTACACGAGAGCGCCTACAAAGACCAGCACTACACGGCCTAACGTATCGCACCCTTCCTCGTTTTGTGTTATGTGTTCGTTGTGCCATATAATCTAGCTCCGCTTAGGTCACAAATGCGTCATACTCCGCCATTGCGAGAGGTGTATTACGAGACATTGATAGAAAAGACATATTGATAACGACCGCCTAATGAACCTTTGCCAGCAGAGAGTCTTCCTTTCGCCAAATGCCTACAATTTAATTACGCCTTTATCGGCCAGATTGCAAATAGACCAAACTTTTGTCTAGGTCTTTTGTAACAAATCTATTTCTAGGTTAAAGGTTACGCAGCTGTAGGGTTAAGGAGAAGCGTAGAAAAAAAGGTTCAGCATGTACATCGAAATTTAAAATCTACACACTGGCGATGACTTTAATTGAGGTCTTACCTTTCTTTGAAGAAGCTTTAGCTCTGCCGCTGCAGCAAAATCTTGTTTTTTTATCAGCTTGATTTTTTTTCTTTTCGAGCATGCAAGTCGAATCAGTGTGCAAACATACCCTTCGCAGAATATTTGCATACCTTATTCACTTCGAAAGCGGCCAAAATTTGGAAATAGAAGGATCAATACTTAGAGTTGCATTGCAAGAGGGTTGTAGAAAAATAGAGCGCACAAGGATTGGTCAACACAAGTCGGATTGAATGTCCTGTGATCATATCGCAGAAGCAAGTAGCCAATCGTCGCATCGCTTTTACAAACGTAAGGTTCACTTGATTGCGACATCGTCAGTTAAAGCTGTGCTGTCGACGAAGAAGACGACTGGCTTGTTATTCGCCACTTAAGAATTCGCGTTTGCGTAAACCACCTTTTTCTCACCCCGTAATCACTGGCGACCATGAACGCCTTCCATAACTTGCTGAGAGAGGCAACAAATTCGCGCAACGCTGGCTCCACAAGCTCGCCGATGCCTACGCCGCAGAGCCTCACGCAGACGCTGCAAAATGCTGGCGGAAGCCATGGCTTGGGTATGACGCCCCCACAACTTGGTGGCGCCAACGGCAACACAATGGGTTTGCCTATGGGCATGAGTATGCCACTCTCCATGCCTAATTTGCAGCCAGGTGGCAGTAATGGTCTTGCACCCATTCACAGTGGCCGGATGAACTCTCTTATGAGCACAAACTCTGCCATGTTTCCTAATTTAGGCGGGTCCGGCACGCCCACGTCCATGATGGCACCCACTGGCTCTGCTGGGGCTTCCACCACACCTGTTGGGACTGCATCCCCTGTAGAGAAAAAAAAGACTGTCATTAAAAAGCGTAAAGCTCCAAGCTCTAGCGCTGACGCCGATTCGGGTGAAGACAGTCGCAAGCAGCCGGAAGAGTACGAGGATCCCAAGGCCAAACGACGAGCCCAGATCGCCAAGGCGGCTCGCAAGCATAGACAGCGCCAGAAAGATGAACTCATTGCATTGCGTGCTAAAGTTAAGGATCTCAAGGAGCAGATTGAGGTGCTGCAATCATCCGAGCCTTCTGAACACAACACGGAGTTAGGATGGAAGCAGGAGGCTGAGCAGCACGCTGAAATCCGCGCACGTGTGGATCAAGAAAATGAATTTCTGCGCAAGACGCTGATGGAGCAGATGAAGTTTATCCAACGACTGCAGGATTATTTCACGAAACAGCCACTTCTTAATATGCCGTCGTTGGACATGATTTTAAATTCGTCCTCGACATCGACCACGCCAGCTACGCTGACAAGCTCGATGTCCTCGGTGTCACCGGTCTTGCAGCTGCAGTCGGGCTCGTTTCGAGATCGGCTTATCGACATGGCTGCAGAGGCCATGGCGAACACTGACAAGCAGCTCATGGCGTGTGAGGCGGCTTTTTGCAATCCAAAGACTTCTACAATGACCTACTTTGGTTTACAAGTACAATACGAAATGGGCAAGAATGAATTGGGTATTTTCTTTCGCCATCATTTGTACGGATGCAACTCGAGCACAACTATGAATGACCTTTGGTCGGTTCTTGGTGACTCAGGCTTTGAAAAGGGCTTTGCGTTTATGGAAGCAGTCGAAATTTTGGAAGAGATGGATCTTGATACGAAGTACATTCATCGGGTTATGAATCTCACCATGTCCAGTGACACAGGTGTCGGTGGTGGTGTAATGAAGGAAGAGAGCTTGACAATCAATCAAAAGCGCGACCACCCCGACGGTAGCTCGACCATGGTCTCGCGGTCCATATTGGACGATCCCAGTCGTCCTAAGTCGGCTGAGTATATTCGTCGCAACTCTACCACTGCGTGCGTGACCGATGCGAAAACATTTAGGCGATTCCTTTACTAACTGTTATGCATTTGCGGCTGTTTATTTGCAGAGTATCTTTGAAAAATTTCAGCGACTCGACCGGACAGGGCTGCCTTTTATTATGTTCTGTGAAGGTCGAACTTAACACGAATATAGATGAGCGGGTCAAAAGCTACAACATTCCGGACATTATTCTGAAGAATTTGTTTGAGGTGGCTCCTGTATTCGTAAAAGGTCTCGTGGACCGCGCGCGCGGAACGCTACCGCAAAATTAATCAACAAGATGCTCCATGGTTATTCTTTTGTACATTCTTAAGAATAATAAAGTAATTAAAAGGTAAAGCCATTAAGAATTTGGTATTGCAATTATTTCAAAGTGCCACAACAGGAGATTGGTATAATAGGCAAGAACTACCGGTAGCGTCTATCACGTCGGCTCCGGTCTCGATCCCGGCTATCTCTACCACTGCGGCTATGACTTCGACGTCGCTCTCGGCTCCTGCCTACCGGAGTACGATTGCGCCGGTCATTCTTCTCTCGGCTCGAAGTACGACGTCTGCGGTCGCGGCTTCGACCCCGCAATTTAGAAGAATTTGTCGTTTTTACAGGTGAGCGACTGCGTCGAAGTTTCTCGTCGAAACTCTGAGACACATTTTCATTAGTACCTTCGATTGTCGCTTCTTCTGGCTTTTCCTTGTGTATCGATGTGGAGTCCTTAATGCGTTGAGGTGGCTGGAAAATGGCGCTACATAAGCAGCTGTATTAAAATGTGGACAGCGTGACAAAGTCGCGTAGCGTACCCGTACGATTGCTGCAGCCGAGCCAGCGCTGCAGCCTCGCGCTCAGCTTTGGATGCTTTTACTTTCTAAAAGACCAATAAATGCATGAGTCCACTTACCGCACTGCAGAAACAATATCAAATCTACATTCTTACCTTCTTCCTTATGCCAAAGTCATCGTAACCGTCTTCCCCCACCTCTGTCTTCGCCGACGCAACCCTTCACGCAGCACCGTCCGTGTCAATTGCCAATACAACACTAATGACGCGTAGTAATGTCATTCCATTGCCGTACCGTTCCTGACGCTCATTAAAGCCCCCACCCGCTCCGTCACGCTTCTCGTCCTGAAAAGTCCAAAACCATTTTAGCCTCTTGATCCCTGTATCACCTACCAATACAAGCTTTTACCGGTCCTGCCGTCCCTGGCTTGGAGGTTTTGCACATGTTGCACTCTGCGCGTCGCTCCCAATTAACATTGCCGCATCTACCACGAGTACACCGGATTAGTGCATAAGCGCCTTTTCTAGCCTCACTTTTTAAGTCGCAGTTTTTTACGTGTTACACGTCCAGTCTCCAGGATGGAAAAGCCCTGGTGGGCCTCGAGTATCAATTTCTCCTCTTGGTTTCGTCTTGTCACCGAACGAGCCTTCAGGTCGTGGTGTCTGACACCGATTGCACGAGTTTCGACGGGCAAAGTTAACATTAGAGCAGCTGCAGACAATTAAGCAATTAAAAACAAACGGGTGAAGGGCAAACAACAAGCTACGACGTCAGAGGGTGTACCCAGGATTGGGACAAGCCCAGTCTCCGTCTGGAATTTGACGCCCGCCGTGGCCTGCCATTCCCTTTATTTAGAATAAGCAATCGTAAAATATGTAAATCTACACAGAGGTGCTACCTCAGATCTGATTCCCGCATCAAGAAATACTTCATCACATTGTATCTTCCTGTGCGAGTTGAAATAGATACACTGCGGTCTCAAAGGCCACTTGTCGGTCCTTTGCATTGTCGGCGATCACTAAATTCTCAAACGCCTGCTGCAGTTCTTCGAGACGGTCGGTGGCGAATTTAAAGCGAATCGAAATGAGCTCCAACTCATCAAGCTGCTGGAAATGATAGGTCGAGTAATTTCGCAAAGCCTTGAGCTGATGAATTGTGATGTGGATGCCCTCCAATGTATGAGGTGACAGCTCCTGTAGCGCCGCTTCCCCGGCCACCAGCACTTCATCCAGCGCAATCTCGAAAAATTCCTGCACACAAAACGATTTATGATTAGGCTTTAGATTCTACATATTTCGAAGAGTATTGATGCACCTTCAGCTCGTCTCCATTCATCAGTCTCAGCAAGTCCAACGCAGCATTCGTGCTGCTGGACTCGAGTGCGCTAACCGTTAAACTCTTGTCGTCATCCTCTTTCTTCCAATCCAGTTGCACTATGCTTTCCTCCAGCAGCATCTTAAACTTCCGTAAGAAATCCTTTTCATCAGCATTCTCGGTCTTTTCCACCTCGTATTGCTTTAGAATTTTTTCAATCTTCAAATTTTTCGCCGGTCCAATCTCCTAAAATCACACGAATCAATCAATATTATATATTAAGAGCACATACTACCAACAATCGAGCAACACACAGCACTTTCATCTAGGTATGAATGTAATGAAGGCAAAAAATCTCACCTCTTCGTCGAAGTCGAGATTTTGCCTCGTGTGCGGCGGCGCTACCATAAATTCAGAGCCCATCCCTTGACAAAATGGTCCATTCAAGCTGCTACAGATTGCTACACTCTCTGAAGAGTGCGACACCACCTTTGCAGCAGCGCACATAGTTGCGACGAACGCCATTGGAAGCTTCATTGTCAGCGGACACGTGGTAATATTCACACGAGAGAATATTCGGCAAATACCTCGCCACCCTATACCAAAACTAAAAATACCGGTACCTGCCAGTTCTGATAATGATTATCTACAAATCTTGCCATAGAAAAATGCCAATGACTTCAAGTATGTATACCGTAGCACTCTTTTAACTCAGATTCCGGCAATCTTTAAGTTCCGTCAGCTTGTGCTTACAAGCAAGCTAGACTTCATGGACAAATTTATGAATTTGAAGAGTTCGCGCTCTTCATAACAGGGGGCCAAGTCAAGATGATTGTGGCTTTAGGGTATGCCTGTCTCGCACAAACTCTTCAAAATGCAGGCAGCAATGATGGAATAAGCAAATCATTCGCTATTTAAGGCATACAGACTTGCTCGTTCGAAACACCGTGGTTGGTCATTTTTTTATTTATGTAGTAGTGCTCATGGGTCTGCTTAAAGTCCAGTCATAATGGACTTCGCTTTGCCGACCAAAGCAATGTCTGCTCCTTTAGTTAGCACAAGCACATGCGCAGGGGTATAATTAAAGACCCATGATACAATAATCATGCAAATGCGCAGGAATGTAATTTAAGACCCATGATATAAAACCCATACATGCCACGTTGAAGCGAGCCTTTGCCTGCCACGTTGAAGCGAGCCTTTGCCATGCCCACGGCTTGTAATAGTCGTCACCTCCTCAAAGCCAGAAAAATCATTTATGACAAGAAGGGGCGGGATACTCTGCTGAAGAAGATGTAATTATCCATGGTGTGTGTGTGAATAATATTCACCACGGAAACATAGCCATAAAGAGCTTGACAGCTCTCGAAGAAGACAACCAGCATTGGTGGAGTGTCGGCGTACTTGTAATTGTATAAGGGTGCGAAATTCCAATTTAAATCTTGATAGTCTCTGACGCGGCCAGGAATAGACGTGACTGTGAAATTGGAGGGTGTCGACCGTCAATTTTAATATTGTCGCGGCCAAGCATAAATTCCATCTGGGCATGCCATGCCTGGAATAGGATGAGCCGAGTAAAGCAAGGCAATGAGTTTAATAGCCCAATACGCGTAAAAGGCTTTTCATAAGTGGTGGTTTTGCTTCTGTAAAAGGTGGAGCTCCTTTGACACGTCAATGAAAATTTGGAAGGTATCGAAGGTACATATTTTTCCATTAAGGTAGGCAGTACGACGTTAATTTTTTTTAATGGGTAATGAAGTTCCGCTGACAACATCGGCTGCAAAAAACTCTAGACACAAAGCTTCAAAAAGCTTACATTATTTCATAAGTAGGCAACATATGGCCACGAACTAAGAGCAGCAAAAATTTTGCGAGTGGGTTACATATGACCGCTATAGACAGTGGGTAACACAATCTCACGTGTGGATACCATAGGCGGATAACATAGCTGCAAAAACGAGAGCGGGGATACGATAAGAAATCGATCCCTAGGCTTCATGAAGAATCCTGTGGATGACAAAAGAGATTTACCCACAGAAATGAAGGACAGTATAACTGGTCGATGTTTTATGAAAATTCTCCCAAAAGGAATGCTTGCTGGGTGTCACAGATATTGACCTTTAAAGAGTTTGACGCGAATGGGCGCGTATATACTTCAAAAGTCACAACGGTAATAGATAAATTCTTCAATGAGGGCATGAACTTATCCTCGATCCTCAACTAAGTCGCGGATGAGCCGGAATAAGGGAGGTTAGATGCGGTGTGTCAGAACTTTACAGAATTAAGAAGTGAGGAGGGTCACCGAGGAATGACCACTGACGCGAGAGCAATGTGTGCTCATTGATACCTTTTTCGTCAAGAAGGCAAAAAAACGGCGTGCTGTAGACGAAAAATTTCTCGCACTCGTCACCGACTTTTAGTATTTAAACATCTAAGAGAAAGTGGCGACTGATTCGTGCTCAATGAAACAGCCAGTGAAATGGTACACCCAACATTAGTAAAGACATGCTCAGCAACATGTTCAGGTGCACGCTGTATAGTAGATCTACCTCTCTCGTTCACAAGTACACTCAGCTGCATGCTATGGAAGTAAATAATTCGATAGATGTGTCGATTTAACTTACTTTTCCGATCATAATACACACTTCTTTGACCAATAAGAGAAAGAGATCAGTAGAAGGTCAAGAGGGCCGCTAAAAAAAACGAATAAGTCTTTGCGGCAAAAAAGTAAGCCTTTTTGTTTTGTAAGAATCTGCTTTCGACTGTAACACCGATTGCGTTACACTGCAACTCGAAGCCCATGGTCATGAGTAAGTCATCTTGCTACAGAACAGGCAGTTTCGGGCTGCCGAACGGAACATAAGCAATCCATAGTAGCTTGTTTCAACCACGTATCCTTACGGACGGCGATAAACGCACGCAACTTTTCCCAACTGGCTGTCATGCTTGACTTTCACGTCGGAAATTACCTTGACATTGTTAGTATATTGCCGAAGCTCTTCTGCGCATGTCAGAATACGATTTGGCTCGTATCAGCAAAGTCGAAGCTCAATTGACGACTAGATCTGCATAGCACGCATCAAACCTTCAACCTGAAGCTCTTTGTGCAATTTGCACTCGCAGGCAAAGATCCTAAAGCCGAACAGTCAATTTCGCGACCGCGACCGCAGTTGTATCATTTGGCGTGAGAAGCCGCTCTTCTTTAATACAGGATGGACTCGACAGATTCAGGCTAAGCTGTTTTAACGATGGGGAGTCGAAGTATGGTATACTTATGGAGGTAAAAGGCTACTTCATTTGCGGTCAGTTGGACCGAGAAATAACGTGTTTCGTCTCAACCACATGTTGGTATTCCCATATGTACAAGTGGGTTGCCAAGTATGTGAGAAATTTTGCGTACTGCCAGAGGGTCAAGCTCGCACCTCAGATGTCGGCTCTCTTACAGATCCTGCCTCAGTTTGAAGTCTATAAGCCTCAACTTTGTTCGGAAATTAACGGCAACATCGAAATAAAACCGCCTGAGCATGATATTGCATCCGGAACGGTATAGAAAAAGGCATGTCGTCGTGTACCCGAAAACGGTGATTGGAGACCCAAGAATTACAGCAGCGTTTTATCAGTCGCTGTATTTAATACCAGTAAGGATACTATAGTAGACCGTACTGTTCGACGAAAAAAATCAATCTCTTACGACACGCAATTCGTGTGCTCGAAGACGAAAGCGCAGTTCGCGTGCTAAAGAGCCACGTTTGTGGGGCAGAAAGATAAACGATATTACAATGAGCAGCTGCTCAGTATTTCCAGTCTTAAAGAGGTCAAGGTGTATAACAAGATGCAAATTTAAAAAACAAACTTTGATCTTTACGTAGCTCTAATTGTACAAATGTAATTAAGACAAACTCTGCAATTTGACAAAAAACTGTATCATAATGTATACTAATAATGCGTCATTCAGCATTACGACACAGTCATCTCACCGCTCTCAAAAAAAGTTTAGAAGGTTCTTCTTCGTTGAAGTGCACAAATCAAAAGTAAAGTATGAGCCGGACATGCGAATTGTTTGTAGGTTGTTCAATGATCGATTTATTTTTCTTTGTAATATAAGGAGTAGTTAATTTTCTGAATTTGTGACTAGCAAGGAAGGATATTTTTGCCCGACAACAAAGGTAAAAACAGCAAACAACGGTGGCAAGGACGTCAGCGATTGCTGATGGGTTAATTGATATTCGCCACTAGATAGGAAAAGGCATAGTCAGGGATAGCCAGCCCTAGTACATTTCATGGATGGGCTCAGCAACATAGGTCAACAACGCTAAGAGCGACAGATGTCATGACTTGCTTGCGCTAGATTTTTACGCAATGTGGGAGGCTTATTCCTTTTTCATTACATAGGTCCCGACAAGAAAGGGAATACGCATGATCCTTTGAGCCAGATCTGAGATTTTCTGTACCTGGCGGAGCTATCCCTAATCCGATTGATCGTGGCTCGTACGGTGCTAACATAATTTACAATAAAAAGAGAGAAGACTGAATTCTCTCTTCAAAAATAGTCTTCTCCGCCGTTGTGTTTGTCGACATATCCCCTTCCAGCACTAAGTCTGTGAGTGGATTCTAATAGTGTGACTGCAACGTCGACAATTTTAATTTTTGTTGGCGCAACTGTTCTATAAATATCACTTTATTGTAAATTTCAATTTTTGTAGGCGCAACTGTTTCATAATATCACTTGATTGAAAACCAACCCGTCTGTATAAAGCTTACGGTAGATTCCGAGCTGCTCGTGGAACTGGGCACACGCACTATTGTGATCTAAAGGCTGTTGTCAATTTTGGCAAGACCCCGGACCACTTACTGTGCCAGACTTCTGATTCGTTTAAGAGGATATCCAATAATAGTTGAAGTACCAAGAGTCTCAGAAGCTAATAAGACACTTATGATGAGGTATTTTTTGTAAGGGCTGGCTTGTTTGTTTTGGCGGTATGTAGGGTGGATACATGTGCCATGTCAAGAGCCCCAGAAAGCACGCTAGGTACATAAATGATGTATGGGCACCCTTTCATGCTCGGAATTCGAAGCACGAAACCTTGTACAAAAATGATCACGCCATTCTGCAAGACTTAGTTGCGAGTAGACGTGTATTTTTATTTAGATTAAGTGTGTATACGAAATACTTACCACCACAAGTACACCTTGTCTTAAAAAGATTCGTAGTTTAGTTTTTTTTGTTTTTTCACGCTCTATGTTCTCTAATACTCTTAAATTCTTCGTAAAACAACTGATGTGCGGTCTCTCCGGACATAGGTGCAAAGTGAACTGCTTTATACGACGAGTAATTATACATATCAAAATTACACGTTTCTTTAATGTAAAAGGTATATGACAGCTGATCTGATACCTGATAGGTCCTGGTTATTCTTGTACGTAGATTGGTCGTGACTGGTCTGATACATGGAGCTTCGACGTTTTAGTCTCTCATAGAACACAATTGACTGGACCGTGGTGAGATGACGAATTTTCATATTCTTACATTGCCTGTTTGTGGCTCTTACGCAGTTCACAATAGATATTGTATAGTAGCATTGCTCAACTGCAATACACCAAACATCACCAGAAAAGTTATATTAAAAAGCAGAACATATAATTTTTGCAATTATTATTACACACATCTCTAGCGTATATAACGGGAGCTAATGTAACACAAAGAGCACGAGTCTACAATACTACATGCTACTACATGCTACATGGTCTGTACACACCGGCTGGTACATGTCTGGCCAGAAAGCACAGGAGCTTAGCTATCTTCAGTATGAGCGATTTATGACAAATATAATTGTCAAGTCAACTACCTTTTCCTACAAAGTCAAGATTGGTTGTGACTTTCTACCGCAAAGCCCAAGCAGATATGTCTCGGGCTGCAAGGAGTGCTTGATCAATCGAGGCCTCACACAACGGTTAGAAGATTATGACTTTGACCCGTTCTCGACGGTTATGACCATGTCGACCTAATCTTTGGTCCCAAGCACTGAATACCACAACCGCATGAACCAGATTCTGTTAGCTTTATTAAACTCATAATGTGATGTGATACTTTCACGCTCGAAATAGAGAATATTCTGTCTCGTTAAAGCGCTTCTCGTCAATAAAATCCTAGTGTCAACGCCCCTTGTTTCATTGTACAGCCGTTCTTGGTGATGACACACGGCTGTTTTTTATGCTTGTATGGCGCCAAGATTAAAATTATTACATTTTTCGATGACACCATTATGTTTGGTGCGTTACTGTAGCATTAGACGTGATTAGAGTACTAAAGGTTAAATACGACGTGAGTGTTGTGGATGATGTATTGGTCTGTCTTACAATTCAGGTGCCAACTCCCGGTATAAATTGTATTGTATACATGGCAAAGTTGCTTCTGCAAGTTAACACCTAGACTCTATGATTGTGTAAAATCTGGAGCCAGAAGCAGACATAGAAATTAGTTGGCGATACCCCAGCTGAATCTTGAGATATACATTCTAGCAAGCGCAGAATCAGCTTCGAAACGCCTAATGCTGGATACTTACTAAACAATCGTTTTGCTACAATCCTTACGCGCGAAGGCAACTGTTTTTTTGCCGTTTTGGCGGGCGATGGACAGGCGAGGTTTTACTTAAGTGGTGGTGGGTTTGTCCTTGGCATCTTCGTCGCCCAAAAGTGGAGGTGTTTGCTGACCACTTTGCAGATTGCGCTGTCTTTGTGCAGTACGCGCGCATTCGTTTAAATACACGGGTACCAGAGACAGCCTTCAATACACATCGAATTAACTGTAAATGAACTTGTCGAAGTTTCGTAGATGAACAGATTTGGTGTAAGCTTCTTAAACACGTTGATCTAAGTCCGGCTTTTTTAGCTGCATCCTTAGGCTGCTTTGGTAATCTCTTAAAAAATGGCAGGTGCTAAAACTACAAGCATGGTATACGACTTTTGAAGACTCTCGTGTGAGTCTTTAAGAAGTAAGCATCTGCATGAATACAATAATCATATTTAGTCCAGGAGTTGTCCCGAACATAAGGGTCTCATTTTCGATATAATAAGCCGTACTCCTAGGTCCAAGCCATATAAAGCATGATTTGCTCAATCAGACCAAGGCTTTGTATTGGTTTTCGATGGGATACATCTGCGGCAAGATAATATCGGAGTGCGAATCGACAAAAGGATAAAATAAAGCGTCGCGAATTTTTTTTTGAATATCTCTCGCTATTAGGCTCTTTACTACCGCATTTAAACCCTAGTACAGCAAGTTTTAGAGCCGTGTTAATTGTATTTTTTCGGATACAAGCAATGAGAAAAGATGAATCTTTGGGATGGGTAAAATAATCTAGAATATATTGCCGATCTGCTTGCTGTCCATGCCGCGTGCAAAGCGCGTGGAGGATAAGGAGTGTCTCTCTTGTGTAGGTTCCATGCCCTTTCCATTAAAAAATGCTTCTACATGTTGAAATGTGCAAGCCGACAGATTATTCTGGAAGCTGAATGTGGCGGTCACGTCGTAGCTTTTGGGGGCGACTCCAAAGCCCTGAGGTTTTAGAGAAGGACTTCATTTCTTTGGTCGTATAACTGTCAAGCTTTACTGCTCAAACGACCATCGCGCTTCTCAGCGCGTCAAAGTGTCCCGAGAAGTTGCTTACTCTATTAGTGGTTCCTTCTTGTATCAATTCGCGCAGCATTTTGCTTACTTAATCCGGGTCCAACTGCGTTGACAACATCCTGAAAAAGGCGCTGTCTACTCGAAACAGTGCGTTCCTAAACGAGACCCGATAAAATAATATCCAAATGCACTCGTACTTATCAATCATACCACTTAGTATGGGTTTTTCTTAGTTTTTAGCAACATCTTGCCGCCTTTAATCACGGATACAAATCGCGAGAGTTTCCATACTGACTACGCTTGTTGTGAAAGCAAAAGCAATTGAGGAATAAAGTTGCGTTAAAACTGAAGACGCAGAAGGAAGAGACTTTTCGAGCTTTCCTCATCTTTTCTGTTTTTTTGTGCTTTTCAAAGATAACGAGTCCTCGTCTTCATTAATGAAAGAAAATGAAGCTCGTAAGCGCGTGAGCTGCGTTGTTGAGCACGAACACATCTATTGCTAGACTCTTAGTCACGATTGTGATGCATACTGCGCTGTTTATTTTAAATGATATGGGAAACTCTCTCCTTCCGATCACTTGGTTTGAAAAGGCCTGGTGCTGGTACCAGCAAGTAAGTCTTCTAATTAAGGTAGCGCTTGCCAAAGTGCAGCCAGAAATCCGCAGACCCGTACTCTACGCCATCGAGTCCGGAGTACCATGGTATTTTAAATTATTGAAGAGCAGCCGAGATATTTGTTTCTAGTTATGATAGCAGGAATGGGCTGTCAACGACACTTTGATTTTGACGG
Organism: Plasmopara muralis; assembly: GCA_003676415.1. Classification (NCBI taxonomy): domain Eukaryota; phylum Oomycota; class Peronosporomycetes; order Peronosporales; family Peronosporaceae; genus Plasmopara; species Plasmopara muralis. The sequence continues at coordinate 49,818 of RCHQ01000071.1, read as the reverse complement.
TACACGAAAACGCTCAAATAAGTGGTCACTTTGTCGTAGAAAATTGACGTTCAATGCATATTGACATACAGGGTATTGCTTATCAATAAGACACTGTGTGGCATGCCGTGAATTCTGGCAGAGGGTCAAATTTGTGGTTCGTGTGTCTGCTATCTTGCAGACCCTGTCGATATCTTCGAGCTTATTCAATCTGTGAACTTTGCTCATGTCTTTGGCTTGCTGGAAGTTGGTGACAAGACGACGATAGTGGCATCGTATGCGTCCCAAAAAATAGCATACGTCAGATCTCCGTCCTTTGAAAAAAAGGAGTCTTGGATGTATTAATCAAAATGACCTTTGCGGCTCATTCGTATGAATTGGAACATAATCTATCACAAAAAAGACCATCGTGAGATGTATTTGCGATCGCTGACGTGTCGAATAAAGGCATTTGACTTCGACCTAACTGCGCGGTGAGAAATAGTTCGAAGGACTTGAAATTTTTGCGCAATGATGGATTAAACTATCAATAAAGCTTACAACCCTGCTGATATGGGCCAACGTAGAGTCTGGCTCGCGTGTCGGCAAGCACGCGATGCTTGCTAACTATGTATTTAATGCGAAGTGCCTTTACCATTTAGTTGTTGACGTAGTTACGACGTATTAATTACCGTTTGCGAGCCTGAATAGGTTGCGATACGCTTAGAACTTTTCCGGTGCATGACAAGGATTTTTTTGCCGCTTACGTGCACTGCGATCGATGCGAACCTGTCTTTAGTGGACTACAATAATATAGTTATTTGAAAAAATGCTGCGCGTCGTGGTGCTACTGGAATTACAAAATGTTCAAGACAGCAGAGGCCTGCATGATATGTACTATTTTAACGAACAATTAGTTATGGCCGTAATTGAACTGCGTGTTACCAGGCAATATCTGTCGTTCACCATAGGCGCCATTGTGCTGCTGCTGAATATTATTGTTCCGTGGATCCCACGGCTGCGGGAGGTGATTTGCAGTCGTATAGTTGTTCCATGCATTTTCACAATTCATATCGATCTGTCCACTACTGCCTATCCTGGCATCACCGGCCGCCGTTTGAGAATACACAACGACGCGCTCGGACCCAACATTGTCCGTTCTCGAATCACCATGTTGACCGCCATGTGTCCATGGAATTGCTTGTTGCGACACGTACTCTTGATTGTAATCAGGTAGCGCGTTCCCTAGTCGATCACTTTCAAACTCGCTGTATCCAGGAACATGATCTTGATTGGACGGTAGTCGACGTGTCCGTCGCATTCGACTTGAGACGCTACCACTACGCGGCAGGCGAGGATCGACGTTACCCCTCCCAGTGTGTTCACCCTTGCTATTGGTAGATAGTGGGAACGCAGGTCCGTACACTGATGAGTCCACGTGAACTGGCTGGCCCTTCAGAGAACTATTGTACATCTCCGCTACTTCGTAGTACTTCTTTGCGGTACGCTCGTGCAACATCGCTAGCAACTGCTGTGCTCCTAGCTGCTTTGCGATTTTCTTCGTTGAGGCAACGCCCTATATAATAAAAAAATTCGTCAAAGATGAAAATCAAAATTGTTCTCTGTTTGCTGTCTACCTCTGCAACTGAGCTACCAGCAGTCACGATAACTTTAAAGAGCTTCACACCGTCTCCCTCCACAGGCATAATGTTATAATTAATCGAGACACCACGGTTCCGGTTTTGATACTCTTGGAGGACTTGAGCAGGTGTTTTAATCGATAATTCCATACATGCCTATTTTGATTAAGATACTAGTCTTTTAGCTTCCCATTTGATAGCAACTGATTGAAGATACTTTAGACAATTAACAAACCTGAAGAACACGTGGATCACCGATAGAAAGAGTCTTAAATTCCTCAAGAGTCTGCGCACAATAGAGTCAGCCAGTTACGTTCCAGTCGTGACAATACTGATGCGATGAGAATACTATCTTACCATCGACGGCTGCTTGCCAAAGACTTTGTGATCTCCATTCGTTGCATTCGTTGCATTGGTTGCATTAGTTGCATTAAATCTGCGCTTCTTCTGCTTCCACAACAACCAAGAACGTCACTTAAACGTCTTTGTCCAAAAAACCAACAGAGAAGCTATCTCTGTCCAATACGTAAAAACTGTATACTTACACTACTCGATTCTTGAATGCACACCGACGACATTGAAGTCGGTAAGTCGGTTGCGTCTGTTAAATTATTGTCTCGTCGCTCAAAGGCTTTTGACCCAGGCGTAAAAATGTCAAGTGGCGGCACGTGTTGCCTCACGAGGCCATGCAACTCTTGCTGCGGGACTGAACCTTCAGCAACGACATCCAACGAATATGGTCGCGTCCAGCAAATGACACCCAATGCCTCATGCACGTAACAGGGTAGACCCGAATTGTGCATGATTCGATGCCAGCCTGGAGGTAGCAATGTTGCTGAGGGCGACGAGATGGCTAAGCTGTCGCTGCTGTTCGTAGTGGAAACACTTTTGGCGCCACTGGTTGCAGCGACTGCACAGCTAAGTTGCATGAGCCCAGCAGCAGATGCATAGCTGTCGAGATGCTTCGCGCTTGCATCACCGACGAAGGTTTTCTCCATGCGAACAGTGGTGTTTTAATCAATTACACGAATTTTATACAATTATCATTTTTAGCCAATTCAAAATTTGAATAGAAGGAATATGGACATTTTTCAGTGGTATCCTAGGCGACGCAATTACCCATATCACTTTCACCCACAAGTGTCGTGTCGTCGGGCACGCTCTCTCTTGCCAAACGCAAGCTTTGAAGCCGCCGCTCCAAGACTTCACCGCGGTCCCGTATCTTGCGCATAATATCGCAAGAGCGCACTTCAGGCTCGCCACGCTCGTCTGGTAGCACACCATCAAACGTCAGCAATCCCAAAGTTGTGTCAACTGGCGACCCGTCAATCTCGTCAAACAATGAACAGACGTTCATGTGGCTATTGATTTTGGCCGCTAGCTTGGCAATCATCTCGTTCAGCGCGCGATTCTTTTGCCGCAACGCCTGGTTGTCCCTTTTCACTTGCTGCAAATACTTGATTTTCCCGTGCGGATTGCTGCTACTAGCTAGTTGAATGTTCTCGGCTTCCGCTCGTTTAGCATCGGCTATTGCATCATCACGCTGTCTTTTCATGGTGTTTCGCTCGAGTTTGTACGCATTGACGAACGCTCTTAGCTTCCTGACAATGTCCCACAGTTCGTGCAATTTGCGCTGGCACTGCTCGTGATTTTTTAACACTGTCATGTCTTTCTCAATGACCATTTGAAATGCTGACGGCTTGGCAAAAACAGCGACCGTCAAGCGTGCAAAGCTTTCATCATCATGACCTTCGATTTCTTTATCGTCCATCGCATCATTCAATTTCTGATTGCAGCCAGATTTCGCTTCTAAATCAAGTTGCATTCGAGTCTGAAATCGTGCGTTCTCTTCCTCGAGTCTGCGTACTGTGAGCTGAAGCTGTTCGTTTTCATCATTTGTTTCCTTCAGCTGCGCCCGCAAGGTCTCAATTTTGTCCAGCAGTGTCGTGATTGCAGGGGGTACGTTGTCGGCGTCCGACAACAATTTTTCATCGTGTTGATCTGCTCTGCTATCGTTCGCTGTCATTGTGAATGCGTGGCATCTTGCTTGGGAATTTGAGGGCGACACAGAATGAGACCACGGAATAGTGTCAGAATTTATCAGTCCCAAATTAAGATTTGCCAAGTCGTCTGTACGTATATTCAGTTGAGTATCTGATACTGATTGTGTTGTGTCCAGGGTCGATTGCTGCAAATACAAACCAAGTCTGCTTTGTTCTGCTGCGAATCGTTGCAGCCCATCCAGCCGCTGCTTCATGCGTTGCAAATGCACTTGCATTCGAAGCGCCTTATATCTCTTCTTCACCAACGTAACCGTCACTGCCGGTTTCTTCAGTCCCTCTTCCTCTGCTACAGTGTCATCTTCCCATAGGGGTTCACTAGTCGCTGAGCTATTGACGGAGCTAACAATGCTCGCCAATCGCCCCCCTCGTATCATTTGCTTATTATCGTCATTTGCGCAGTGTTTAGTTGGAGACTCGATGGGGCTATTTCGTATCGTGTCAATATAGTTCTCGGGATGAATTTTGACGGCCGAAGAACCAAGCGGCGAGGGCAGCGTCTGCTGCGTCGTCCTTGTCTCCATTGCGTTTCGCACTATGGCGGCATAGGTTTAGGCGAAATGCTGTTAAATGGAGGCTAAAATAAGGTTGATGCATGATAATACCATGCGTTGAATTGAGTTATTCAAGGCAAGCGGCCAGTGAGCGTGAACTTGCCCTCGACTGCAAAGCACAGCAAACATCAGATTCGTAATCTGTACTGTTTAAGTGTTGGCAGCGACGAAACGAACGATCCCATCAGCGATAGCACATCGCGCTTTTTCTCGCTTTTTTAGGCACTAAGCAGTCCGTTTAAACTTGACGATAAACGACTTGGCACACATACGTGGATTCCGCAGTCGCTAGTTGGCGCATCTGCAAAGAACTTGCGTCGAAGATAAACTTCGAGCAAGTGTGTGGTCGCGTTGCGCTCAAGCGCGAGTTTGGTGGCGGCGAAGACTGCAAATTCGGTGCATGTAAAATTATTGCAGAAAGATGTTTAGAAATCGCACTTTAGGCCCTAAAAGTTAGATGCGGCGATTACTACGTCACGACGTGCGCCATGGTCTACAACTTGTTGGCATTGACCACCTCTATGCCCGACTAAATGGCTCTCCGTTGCTTGAACTCGATGCTATGAGCGCTTTTTATAATCCCTCGCCCTCTTGAACTTAGCGCGCTTACAATGACCAAATAGATTTTGCTTCCTGACTGACACGAATTGAGTAGAAACTGGCCTCATCATACAGAGACAGAGACAAACTTTCAGAGACCTAAACTCCAAGAGGCGCAGAGACGGCAGCCACACAACAGCCCACTCTCCAAAAAGTCGAATCGTAACGACCCAGGCTCTAGGAATTGATCACAGATCTCAAATAGCAAAGCCGTTGGCCGCAGCAGGAACTCCCACAGCCACCCGTTCTCACCAGTCAATTATGATCGATTCTGAAGTGGCCGAGACGCTTATGAGCCTGTCGGCGCCCGACGAGCGCAAGTTTTTCGAGAATCCGCTGCATGCCTCCGAATCGCTGTCCTCATGGCAGACAGGCAAAAAGCGCGGCTTTGCAGCCTGTGTTGCGGCTGTGGGCAACTCGATTCCATCGTCTAGCTATATGCAACCGCTTGCTGAATCGTACAGCTCTGCTATGGCACTTTTGGCACACCGGATCCAAGAGCGTCCTCTCACGTCCATGATACCTGGTCGTGAGGACGACAGCAGTAGCAGCGATGTGGACATGGAATCGGGAGAAACCAGTGATGAATCTTCTAATCGTCAGACTTGCCCTTTATACCGCTCGTCTTTTGACGGCCTTGTTGCTGCCGCAACCATTAAGCAAGATGTTAACGACATCTACTCGACATCTAATAGCAAGCCCATTTCTATTCCTATGCGGGGTGGTGCTAACAGTAACAGCACGAGATATCGCGACTATTCGTCTTCGTGCGGTAAGAAGTACAAATCGAGCAGTCTGTCGCGCGTGCAGGAAGACAAATCTTTCCTGGGCCGCGACTGTAGCCCTACGGGTGTTGAAGATGACGGCACGTGGTACGACAGTGAGTACAAGCAGCGTGTACGTCTTGCCTCCGTCTGCTCGTCCGATGGAAGTGAGTATGGCGGCCTCGGTCGTCAACAGCTCGAGGAGTTTATTCGTATGGAAATTTCGGCCGCCAACGAGAGCGACCAGCGCAGGGATTGCACTTTACCTTTGTCTGAGGGCAAGTTTATCGGCAGCTACTCACCGGATGCCCGGCGAAAACGTATCGATCGTTTTTTAGAAAAACGTAAGCGACGAGTGTGGGCCAAGAAAGTGGACTATGATGTCCGCAAGAACTTTGCGAATTCGCGCTTGCGCGTAAAAGGCCGCTTTGTCAAAAAGGAGGACGAAGAGCTATTGTGCCAGCTGATGAGCTACACTTGATACAGGGCCAGGTTTCTGTGTGGCGTGCTCTTCTTTGATGCTTTGCTTTCCCGCTTGTCATAGTGTAGTTGTATAGAGAAGGCATTGGGACCAAACCAACTGCATGTACGTACATACTTCAATAGCCTAAATAGCAAACAAAAGGAATGTTCGCATCATCATAAAGGAAAGTCTTTCTTGCAGGATTTGCTAACCGCTGGACGCCAGATTTGTTACTGGGAAAATTTGAGATGTATTAGCGTTTGAAGATAGATGCCTTAGGTGTTTGGTAATATCACCAGCTGGGATCATGAGAATTGGTACCTGGACTATTCCGCATGATGTCATGCCTGCCTTTACTAAATATTATTAGAAACCGGCACACACTTAGTTAGACATGCCAAATGGTACGCAAATACGCGAGTGCATTTTGTACTTATAGCTTGACTCTGTGTTTTTTACCCTTATAAATAGGAATGATGCAATCAGTCGTTAGCCGAGATAGTAGTCTGTGGTTTTTTAATGCCAAAAATCACGAAGCTCTTCACCGAAAGATTGATTTTAACGACGTGTTGTAGAGTCATATTTTTCGTCCTCGCGGCAGATTGTCTAGCTTGAACCGCTAAGTAAGACTAAAATGAATCTGACGACAATTGAGGGGAGGGGTCAATGTCAGTGACGTATAAGTTGCGGTCGATATAAAAATCTTAATTTAAAAAAATATAAATAAAGAGCACCAAACAACCCTAAAAAACTTTAGGGAAACTTAAGCATCACCTTATATCCCGGATCAATGCGATCAGGGTGGCTACGAAAGCGGCTACGTTCTCATTGTTGTCACGCAACGCACCTCGTACCTTGTTATTCGAGCAAAGAGCTGGTCGTCTATTGGTGAGACTACGTCGCCGAAATTCTTCGTTTCATAAAGACAAAACACACGAGATAGTTGCTCCTTTCAAAGAGCTTTGAGCTTCCCAGTGCTCACCCTTTACTTGCAAGCAAGAATGTTGCAAAATTAAAAATGCTTTTTTGAACTCCGACAATTGACGGCCTTTCTTACTTAGTGCCACTCCTCGACAAAATCAACGTGACTGGTCTAATTGATGACCTAAGGGTTGACCCACCACGTATGCGGCTTCTTCGAGAGCTTGCAATGGCTTTAGCATAACCTTTTCAAGCCGCTCTTCAAGAGTACAGCCACAAATCGAATGACAACTCCAGAGATACCCCCATCCAGGGCTTTGGACTCGAATTTGCCGACTAAAGCAACACCCGCTGCTATGGCTGTAGCAAGCAGGGGAATATGATCAAACTAGATCTTTGTCTTGCTTTGAGGCGATGAAGGGTTAGTTGTCTCTCAAAAGCTGAGAACGACTAATCAACAGAAGAGACAAAACACCATATTTGTAACGAGGCAACACGTCGTAGTGTATGAACAACACTCATTCGTATCACCTATTGTTCTATACAAGTTAAGTAAAATTCTTAGCATCAATAAAAGGCAGTTTTAGTGCTAAAGGGCTTGCAGTGCATTGTCCAAAAACTACTGTTTATGTATATCAGATACACTTAAGTAATTGAAAAGCATCAACTCCATGAATTTTTTTTACCGGTTATACTAAAGACCATTTAGCTCACATTTGAAGGTATGATATCTTTATGCTTAAACAAATGATAATTTTTGGGCTCTGGAAGATAGAGATCCGCAACTCGTACTTCCTCTAAGCTTAACGTTGGCCGATGATGTGGTTATATATAATTTCTTTCCGCAAAGAGATACAATAGCCTCGATACACCAAGTAATACTTGTAGACAAGGACATTTAAGATGGGCTGTACAATCTTTACGTTCCTAGAGTAAAATTATCTAGTAAGAAACACACACGAAAAAAGCGCATATAAAGTTGTCTTCAGCTGGGGAAAGAATGTTGCTTCACTTTTATTAAAGCGTAACGTGGTCAGTTTCGTCAGTGCTGGCCTAAGCGCGAATTCTACACACTGGCTGATAGCGTGAGGACTATCAAAGGGAGGAAGAAGAGATCTTCTGCTTCCGATCTAATAAATTTGTATAATTGTGAAAAACACAGAGAAGCCAAGAGAATAATTTGCTGGCTTAGAGATTATTCGACAAGCGTTCAAACAGGTGCTAATGTGCAATGCCTTGCGTCAGGCGCCGTTCCTCAAAGGGTGTGTAAGGTGACCCAGGAATCGTTGCCTTTGAGTATGCGTACAACATGGGCCATGCGTCCTTGCAGCCCGCCAAGAAAGCGAAAGTTGTTGATCGCCAAAGAATAAAAATCTTTTTGACGAAGATGTTTTACACGAATATGCAATCACTCTATCATGGCTTGCTTAAGAGCGCGGCCTGAAGGAGGTGTTCCGTGTACACCCAATCTTTTTCTAAGTATGACGATTTCTGATACAGGGTCAAACGATATAGGCAGATGACGTACGAGGCAAGGGTCAATTCGGGTGTACGATCCCCATAGATGTCAGCCATGCCCATGAGTAGAAGACTGACTTTAAGCTGCTGGCCAGCAGATGGCTACATCCATGTTTTTTATATTGCGAATTCTCAGAAGCTTACGGCGAGCTGACAGCCACTACACCAAGATTTAACTTAAACGACCCAAATCATTACAATACCAACGCCTTTTTCATCAAAAGACGAGAATAACATTTGATACCAGTAGCACAATTGGACAGACGAGGAATGTAGTTGTCAATTGATACAATATCATTCGTCTTCAAGTAATGTCCACAATGCTGGTAGACTCTTCAACTAGGTATCGCTTGATTTATTATATGCAGCATCGAAATAACTTTAACTAAACCCTCGCACGTATAAGTCGCTCGTGAACTACCTGTCAGGTCAGCAGGGTATACATACTGAAATAAGCTGAGGGTGATTCCGTCAAGCTTGACGATTCCTTAAGTGCCAATTTGTGCAAACACTAATGCTTTCTACTTCAGGAGAGGCTTCAATCAAACCAGTCATTGCACAACAATCTCAGGATCAGGAAAGAGTCATTTTTATAAAAGGCTCAAGTACTTAAATCTAAAATAATTTAGGATTTCAAGGGAGAAAAAGACCCCGCGTTACGAATCCAAAAAGGCTTGGTCTCTAACATACAATTTTACAAATCGCACATGTTGACGATGATCTTGTGGTGGAAAATATGTTTGGCTTCGTACGTTACGTTTCAAAAAGTCACCTTGGCCCAATAATAAGCTTGTCTCGATGCATGGTGGCTTTTGATATGTTTCATCTGCCATGAAAAGCAGACAAGTAATGAAAAAGAAAGACCTACGCAAGATAGAATATATACAGCACGACTGATTTGGCTTTACCCAGAGTTCGCCTAAAAACTTCTCACGGTGTGTTCAAGTCCCGAAAAAAAGGAATTGATCAACACAATAAGCATCGGAAGCACCGGAGATCTTTGTCGATGGGTACACAAGATGAAACCCTTGTCAACGCTAGGATTCTATTCGTTGGTTTGCAACCCATGACAAAGTGTGACATAAAAACTTGCGTATTTGCAAGGGCAACTTTACCATAGCGGTAAGCGTACCCAAACTATTCATTTATTCAAAATGCCATGATGATTTTCGTTAAGACGAAGATGTTAGAATCACGGTATAAAAAGCCAAAATCACCGACGACGCTGCCAATATAAGCAAAGTGCAACCGAGCTTCTCCCAGTAAGGCTGAAAATAGTTTTGTAATTGAGAGCGACAAGAGAAACCCTTACAATCGAGCTTACTTTACTCCTCCGCCTTCATTGACGACGGAGACACTGGAATTAACAGTGTGAGCCGTGATTCTTCTGATAAGTTTAATACCTCAGTAGTCATCGCTCGGCCGACGTATTCGAATGCCCTGATCAAGCGCAAGTCATCACGTGCGGTAATCGGACTTTGACTTTGAAAATAAAGGTAAAATCACGACAGCGTAATTAGACGAAAGATATGATAGCGCACATAAATCCACTGGAGAGAAGCTAATAGTTGTAAAGACATTGTTGCGATTGATGAAAAAGATTGGACCTTTACAAATTGCTTCAAAGAGCACGATCTTTATCTCTACAGATTTATGGTATACAATGTCGACATTTCAGATCAAGCCGGCGATCATGTCAGGCTAATGATGTTTAGTCATGATCAAATAAACGATACTTTAGCGTCCAGCGCTTCATGGCCAGGTTAAGACCTCGATCAAGAATTTTGGCAAGCACGACTTGCAAAGTGGCCAAAATGACACCCCTAAATGATCACTCGGCCTTTTCATTGGCCATTTTCCTTGCACGAGAAAAGAAAAGAGTTATAGCGATTGGTTTTCAACAAATGAAGATGGTCGAAACAGTGGATATGAGCACGTCTACCGCAGAACCGCTGCGCTTCTCTGGCCAGGACAACGGGTGAATACTCTTTTACTGCAAGTACTATTCACCTTTATCTACTAAAGGAATTTGGGCTGATGAGAATAGGTGCGACTCGCGGCAGCTCGCGGAGCTTGGTCGCAATATAAGGATTAAGCGAAAAATGTCACCTGCAGTATTGAAACGGCGCATGGCCAATCAAATACCAGACGAGATCACAAAGGACTCAGAATTGACAAAGGCCATTGAGCAGCTACCGTGGAACTACAATTTCGAGATTCGCAAGACTGTGTGGCGCATCCGTCAGGCCGGCAGCAAACGTGTGGCTCTGCAATTTCCTGAAGGACTACTGCTCTATGCCTGCGTCATCTCGGATATTATCGAGCGGTTCACAGGTGCCGATAGCATCATTTTAGGCGACGTACAGTTATTTGCTTTGACGCTTGATAGGAAGTAGACCTTGTAACAGGCGTATGTGTATGATGCTACAGGTGACGTACGGCGCTTGCTGCGTGGATGACCTCAGTGCACTTGCACTAGATGCTGACTTTATGGTACATTACGGTCATAGCTGTCTTGTGCCAATTGATGTCACGTCAATCAAGATGCTTTATGTGTTTGTGGACATTGCCATCGACATTGACCATGTACGTATCATTATCAATTAAGTATTTTCTTGCCATTTATAAGATTTGGTATTATTGTTATGCAGCTTATTGATTGTATGAAGCTGACATTTTCAACGGAAACTAAGGTATGACGAAAATTTGCTCGTTCGCCAACTAAAAATTACCGTTGACTTTGCAAAAAAAATTTGGTTACTAGCTTGCTTTGATGGGGACAATCCAGTTCAGTAGCTCGATTCACCTGGTGACTTCAAGACTGGAGGAGTACTTTAAAAGTTTAGTGGTGCCACAAGTTAAACCGCTGTCTCCTGGAGAGGTTCTGGGTTGCACTTCTCCTGTCATTGAGGGGGTCGATGCTCTCGTGTTTATTGCAGACGGCCGCTTTCATCTCGAGGTCTGTATCTGATTGTTTAAAGTGTTTTCTCGCACTAATACTTCCATTTAAATTTACTCTTTTCAGTCAGCTATGATCATGAATCCAAATCTGAAGGCGTATCGCTATGACCCATATTCAAAGGTGTTGAGTATCGAAAAGTATGATTTTTCGCAAATGATGGAAGTCCGTCGTGCCGCAATAGACCAGGCTCAGAAGGCCAAGAAATTTGGCATTGTGCTAGGAACGCTTGGACGCCAGGGCAATCCGCTGATTTTAGACCACGTGAAACAGATTTTGAAGCAGAGCGGCAAGGAGTACTTTGTACTTTTGTTGTCGGAACTTTTTCCTGACAAGGTAAGAAAATACCTACTCAGCATTGATCTCAAGTCTTTAGCACTAATAGTACATTGTATCATCGACTAGCTTGCACGGTTCAAAGATGTTGATGCTTGGATTCAAATCGCGTGTCCCCGTCTTTCGATCGATTGGGGATACGCATTCCCAAAGGTTAGTTTTTATTGCTAATTGCAAAGCAGCATCTTAAATTATTGCTGTATCATATTTTGGCGCAGCCGCTGCTTACTCCATACGAGGCAGAAGTCTGCCTTGAACAAGTACAGTGGAGAGAACGCTCGTATCCAATGGATTTTTACGCTAAAGGAAGTGGACCCTGGACTAATTCTAACGATCGCAAATAGGATGTCGAGTGAGGTTCTGCATTCTCTTCAGCTTTTGGAACGTGTTTTGGCTTGTTTGTCAAATAATATTGTCATATTTCCTTAAAGTTGATTGTTTTCCCCTGATAATGATATGCATTTGTTCAGAACTAATTATTAGTTCTGCGAGCTTGTCGTACTACAAGCACGCGATAGCAATTTTTTTAGCAAAATGAACAATTTAGGATGCAAAGAAGCGGAAATACCTTGGGCTGAGTATATGCTCAGTTGGAGGACTGCTTTCTCCTTCGTAAGGCAATTTAATGCTGCGTAGTGCATCCGGATGAATTTTCAAAATCTCCCTACGAAATGCATTTACAAAACTGTCAAAAACGTGACAAATACAAACTTGAACAAGCAGACACACTCAAAGATGAGCTCTTTGAGCCGAGATTCCGTCAAATCTTCTTTTTCAAAATCAAAGCTAAAGCAGCTGTCAGCCGCAGGCTCATCCTCTAAATTGTGCAGGGATGCCATGTACGGGTGCTCTAGTGCTTCTTCGACCGAAATCCGTTTTGTCGGGTCAAACACAAGCATGCGTTGCAGCAGATTAAGCGCTTCAGGTGAAGCTTTGGGAAACAATTTGCCAAATGAAACACCAGGTCTCATGGGTTGACTTTTCATAAAGCGTTTCGCTCGTTCACTGACAACAAAGTGCAAATCCTCTTCACAAGGAGTTCCAATCTTGTCGCAAATGATTTGTAGTTGATGAATATAATCGTCACCTGGGAAAAGTGGCGTTCGACCAAGTAATTCTGCAAATATGCACCCAGTGGACCAAATATCGATAGCCTTGGTGTACTCTCTCGAGGACAGCATAATCTCTGGCGCGCGGTACCAGCGTGTGACAACATACTCCGTTAACTCCATATTGTCTTCCTCGGGAGCAACACCTCGTGATAAGCCAAAGTCGCATATTTTTAAGTCACAATTTGAGTTCAACAACAAATTTGACGGCTTTAAGTCTCGATGAAGGACATTTGCTGAGTGAATGTACTTAAGCGCTCTCAAAATCTGGTACAAAAAGTACTGCACGTGGTCATCAGTGAGTGGCTGCCTTGAGTAGATGATTCGATGCAAGTCAGTTTCCATAAGATCAGCGATAATGTAAACATCTTCAAATTGTGCCAAGGATGGCGGTGGCAACAGATCCACGATTGTAATGACATTTTCGTGGTCAAAATGCTGCAAGAGCTTAATTTCGCGTAAAATACGCTTGGCGTCAACCAGGTCTTCAAAGGCTCTCGAGATCTTTTTGACGGCCACTTTTTCCTTTGTTTCGGTATTTTCCGCCGAGCTGTGAATCCAAATATGCATATTAAACCCACAAAAATACAACGGTAAAGATAACGACGGGTTTGCTTACACGACAACACCATAGGCCCCACGACCAATAACCTTGACAAGTTTGTACTTTTTATCGATTTGAAAATTCGTTCCTGCCACGACAAATGAGTACGTTCCTGGGCGGGCGGGAGCAGCAACCACTGTAGTAGTTGTGCTTACTTTGCTAGTAGAGCTCACTGCACCACAAGCGCTCACAGGAGCGACAGTTCCAGAAGGTTGACCGACTTCATCGACACTTGGGAATCTTTTCGCTGACAAATTCTTTGAAGCGTCAAGAAGCGAGGATCCGACAGGTATTAGCGGGGAGGAGGAAGCAGGTCCGGTTGACGTGAAGCTGGCCATCGTGTCGTGGCACTTCTGGTTGCCTTGTGTGAGCCGCCGCGAGTTTAGATACAACGCAAATAAAACTAAATATAAGCAACGCGACAAAAGCACCCATTGACTTTCTTAGTTGTCCGAGTGGATGGTTGCTTCACTTAATTATTAATATTTTTATAGCGCCAGTGCAGAGGTTAGTGCGAGCGGTCACAGTTGCAACAATTAGGGGCCATGAAACCTTGCTTGTGTCGACATTGGAACTGGTCGTTTCATACCCGTCACTACTTACTACCTTGCGCTTTCGAAAAGAAACTCCAAACGGCTCGTTTGAAATTTCCATAAGCTTCGGTCAAATTTTGGCCAATACCACCTTATGTCTTTGCCAACATATTCCTATAACTGTGTCAAAAGTTTTATTCATGCAAGCAGTGAATGTAGTGGACGCTACATGCAATAGCAGTCACTACACGATTAGAGTGGGTAGGTGCGCTACAACATTTATACAGATTTATTAGCGTTGTATCTTTATATGTTGCATAGGAGCCTCCGCGATTAACGGGAATCCGCGTGACTAACGCAGTCAAGAAATGTTTACCTTCAAGCCTTGCCACACATCGGATGACTCATGCAGGGCGACTGGCGGCGAAGTCGTATCACTCCAACTACAATCAATTCCACTACCCGTACGATCATTCTCAAAAGGAACAAGCTTAAGCGAGTAAGTATATTGGTAAACAGTGCATTTTAGTTGCAATATGTAGAAATGACTCGTGGTGAAAACCGCACCACCTGCATTTTGTACCGAGGCAAAAGTTAACGAAGGCGACATTTAAATACGTTCTCATGATACTTTTCAGGCTCGAGCTTTGGTGTTTAATTCTGACATCCAAGCTGGACTTTAAGACAGCTGGGATGATATTCTAGCAAACGATTATTGATGGCAATCTATGCTTACAACATTTACATATAATCAGCACGGTAAACTAATTGATAGCATCCGTATCCAACAAATTTATTGTAGCATACCACTGTACACGTGAAAGTAGAACATAAAAACGAGGTTTGGAGGTTGTTCAGCACGACTGTCAGCACCTTATGATGTAAAGAAAATATGTGGGTTGAAATGAGCGATGACAGGTATTGAATACTAAGACTAATATCAACTTTTGGAATCAAGGAATTATAACATACAGATCGCGTATGATATAATTGAAGTCTCATTAACAGTACCCTCTGCATTACCTATGGTCGGATGCAATCCAACATATTCAACTATCACATACCTCATTCCCGGATCGGGTTTAAAGGCGAACCTGACTGAGGGACTGGGCAAGCTCAGTGGGGATGGATTTTACTTGTACAACAACAATTGCAAACAATTATGAAGCTGACGAGTATGAGTGCTTATTTACTGATTCAAAGTGGAAATCTAATGGCGAGCGTCATTTCACCCTTTATCCAGTGCAACCGAGAATCTGCAACAAGATATCCTGCATCACTATTACACAAGTGAACATCAACAACGTCAAGCTTACTGTATGAAGCTTTTTATATAGAGAAAGGGCATACAATGCTTTAGGATAGGTCGCCAGGTACTAATCGGAGTAAATTGCAGTTACCGAATTATAAGGATAGAAAAAATTCTTATGTAGTTTAATCAATATTGACCAATTTTAATAAATGCAAAGTCTCCTTCCCGTACAATCGCAAAACACACGGGCAGAGACAATAAGCTACAGCAGCGTACCTGCCTTTAGGCAATGGAACAGTTGAAGAAATGGCGCGGATTTTGATCTGAGCACTTATGATGTGCGACATAGTTGCTATTCAGCGAGATGTCTTGAATGTGCGAAACGTTTTAAGATCGTTCTCAATAGTCCACATTATCACACCGAATATGATACTTCTTTGTATTTTGCACAAAGGAAAATCAAAGTCTAAGTGGACTAACCTATTTAATATCAAGAGCTTGACAGCATCAAAGAGAAAGTCAAGTCTGGCTAATCTCCAATTGGGTATTGGAAGGCTACAGCATATGTCTGCAATAAATATTTCCGGGTGAAATTAACGATGGGTAATCGTGCGGTCCGACTTGAAATTTATATCGACATTTCGATCGTACATGTGTCCGAGCTCAAGCTTGTGAAAACTTGCCAAATTATCCCGCCATCACGCTTTTGAATGAAGAAGGTGTTAGAAAAAAATCACTTAGCTTGTGTCGCACACCCTTAAAACGTCGTGTACCAAGAAATAGACCAACCGGGTTGGCTAGATGGATTCTGGCATCGACTTTCATGACAAAAACTAGTCAAATTTTCATAACTTTTAAATCGCTCAATGTTAACTTTTAAGCAAAAGTATGATGATGAATTGAGATGCTGAACGGAGATATGAAAGGAAGAATATATCCTGATGCAAAGGTTGTTGCGCCAAGAAACGCGACCGGCTATGCCGCTTTCTCGTCTTGTTTGCCAGTTTTAAAGTCTACTCAATCTATTAATTTTTCATCGACATGATTACAAGGAGTACAAGAATCGCTGGTAGATTGACCATGCATCGTTAGAAACAATGCAATGCGCAAGTATCAGCAATCGTCAAGACACCCATAAGTCATATTAGGTTTATCACTTGATCAGGTCATAGATAATTTGCTTGCCGAAGAAAATAGAAAAAGAACAGAGAGGAGAACATTTTGATCGCAATCATCACGGACCATATCGACTACAGTACGTTAAAAAAAGACCTTTAGCATACGCCTCACCTGGTTCGATGCTGATCTTAATTGTAATAATAGCTTTTGAAAGCAAGTTTCATCGGCTGTGGGCTAGAGTGGCAAGTAGACTCGCAATATACATCAAAATTCTGTCTCACTTTGATCGTAGCATCTCGTTAATTGAATAAACGGTTGTGCGTTTATCAAATTGAAAGTTCAAAGAGATTCTGAGGATATCCTACCGGCAAGCTCTTGCCAAAATTAAATTCGTAAAACTATTGATCCGATCAGCCCATTACAAATGGGATCAACTAGCTATCTGGAAGGAAGAAAGCCGTTCTTCTTGAGATTTTTTAAAATAAGTCGACGCTTCTCGTACACAAAAGACCCACCGCAGTAATGGTCAGATGAAAGCGCTTCTGCCAACAAATTTTACTTAATGAAAAAGCGTTGCTATAGTGTACTCAACTTTACACACAAGTTGTAGGTTCTTCGGGATGCGTAACTCAGTTAAGGTCTCTAATCGTTACTCAGGGATTGAACGTATACGAGCTATCCACCTCACTTCATAGATTGATTTTAGATTTTAGCCAATACTCAGTATAGCTCTTACACACGAAATTGTTAGCTGAAGCTTAATCAGGCTAATCAACAAGACTTTTTGTGGGGTGCATATCCTACAGTCACGATCTAGCATATGCATTCACTAATATTATGCATTAAGCAATAGCCATATGTTAAGGTACTGATTTTCTAAAAGCTATTTAGCACTCTGTACCACCTTTATGTGAATGTATTAACTTGCATCACACAATGTAACGAAACTTTCAACACACACTGGGTTCGCATTACATCGTAACACTGTTCCCTATATAGACCTGGACTCCTAGTCAAACCTTCCCGCATACATTTTGCTCATCAAATATCTTCGCTGGGTCTTGTGAGGCTTCTTAAAACTTACTACAACAATCAGGATAAACTTTTACTTCCGAAACTAGGACGGCTAAGTACGCAGCAGGCGCAAAGTCAAGATATGATACAGACATAATTCAACAAGCATGTGCCAAGCTTACTACCACGCTGCATACTAGTGTTTGTTGCTATGTTGTCAGATGACGATTAGCTTGCTTGCAGAGAACGCACCCGCTTCGCGCATCCGTCATCTTCAGATCAAGTTGAGTAGTCTTCATGTGTTATGGTCGACAACGACCTTCTATCTCCAGCACCAGCTTGTAAAATTGGTTTGTTTTACCCTCGGAGAGAGCAAAATCCTGCTCATGAGCATGCGGATCGTACCTCCAAACTAAGTAATAAAAAAGGGATTCTTGGAAGGTACTCTGGATACGTCACGTTCTATTAAGACATAGTGTCGCAAGCCCGTGCATCGCACACCACGTGCGCGCAAGCAATCAGTGATATCACCTCACACATCCAATCGAAAGCTTTTGTCGGATGAGCCATAGCTCATAATCAAAACGACGAATGATTTCGAGGAACAACAATCTTTCCCTCTTGATTACAAATCTGCGCGCAAACAAAACCATTGCCCATTAGCTAACTTTGATCGCTTAAGAGAAAAGATAGGTTTCAATGGTATTGAGCAATTCACCTTGACGAATACCAAGCTTTTAACAGGCATAAATTTTAGAGACAGATTATCATTTTCGTATGTGGACTATCCTAATTGTTTGTCTGCTCGAAGGTGTGAAGGATCGATGCCAACACTGCGGGCTGTACCAGTCTTGTAAACGCTTTATGGGAAGTCAAGGGATGACAAAAGTTTTCTCAAACATCTGACGAAGCGGGGTCGACATTGCTTACAGGAAGGTCTCGGATTTTCTATTTTTACAAAAAGCCGATTTATGTTGTATATTGCTATTTGTGAGTCCGCTTTAGTCTTAATACCAAGCCATCGTATACCTCTAATATTTCAAATTCGCAATGGACTTTATTGAGAATTTTCTTTTACTTATTTGTGGGCTTATTCTCTTACAATTTGTTTATATATATAAGCAATGGTATGTACTGTTTTTCATTCAGGTTTAAATAAAATACTTAGCACTGCCAATTTATTTATCCTTGAACATCAAAATTTTTAGGTCAGTTGCACGGAATAGCAAACTAATTAGTTAGAGTGTTCGTGAAACCTCCCCTAATAATACTTTGGACTTCTCTAGGTCAAAGTTTTTTTTAATTATATATCGTCTATATAAACCACTTTATCGAACACAAAACCATTCATCGTATAACGGTGATTAATGTGCAAGATACGATCATTAATCTAAACAATGCAATTACATTTGTTTTCAAACGTTGATTGGTGATATTTGACACTCGTTGGAAATTGCAAATGATGGTATCTCAGAAGAAGATCAAGTTGCGGAAATTAAGTTTAAGACTAGCTTAGCGCTAAACATGAAGAAAACGTCCGAACATTTTATAAGAACAAACAATGGTGACGTTTGCTTTATCTAAGGGCACTAGATAAAATGTTATTATTTGTAAAGCTTTTAAATAATAATAAGTGTGACCACGTGCCACAAGCACTACGACCGGGTTCGGGGTCTACCACAAAACACTTCGTCGTTTTGCCTGTCAGCATAAATAAACCGATCGTGTAAATACCATCAGCTTTCTGTTGCTTCTAGCCATACGTCGCAAAGATGTTTGAGCGATGCTGGAAAATAAGTAGCCGCCTCAATCCTCGACAGCCTTTGCCACTCATATCTCTTACAACTCTACAGCCCGCGAAAGACGAAGTGTCGCTGATCTTAACGCTCAACAATCGCTGGTGGAGGGCTTCCTCCTCGGTCCTAAGTCTATTTATTAGAAGCCGCAGTAGCTCATTGGTGACAAAAGTGTGCGCTTAAGGTTGCTCTCGGGTAGGCTTCAATGGTCAGACCGCGACTTGTACGGAGTGGCCTCAGACACTTAGGGTGAAAGTAGACTCTTATGTATGAGATTCATATATTTTTGAATTAACTGCTGCTTTGACAGTCGCTTCCTTATGTAGTCAGCTCTGGATCGGGCTGGCTACTTCAACCCACAGCCTTGTTTGAATTTGGCCCTTCACCCACATAACCAACACGACGGTAGCAATGTGCATATGGGCACTATTAGCCGTTGTATGACCACCTTATCTATTACAATCTCATACCATCATAAACTTGGAGTGTGAAAATACCAATTAACGAATGTGTTGCAGTGTAAAATTGGCTTTTATTTACCTTATTTTAATGGGATAAACTTCCCACAGATAAACCTCTGAGACCGAGCCCTAAAATAATATCTCGAAACGGTGTTTTGAGGTCACTTTTCTTAAGCAAACAATTACCTAATTCGGCAAATTATATCTAGCAGGGCAAAGAGCGTGAATGGATGCGCTTGAAATAAGCAAGGAAAATCGACGATGAACATGAAAGAGCAAATCCGATACTCGTCATTTAATGAGAAAAATTATTGTTGAATACTAAGAATCTATTGAATAAAGGGATATTGCGATCTCAATAGAAATTGAGACACCGCTTCAAACGCTAACGGTGCTGGAAAGGCTTGGGCGAACAAACACCGTCAACTTTCTAAGACAATTGCGATGACCAAAACTTTTATGCGGGACTTCCTTAAAGCTATCTCATTCCTCACAGTTCCAACTCTCGTATAAGTCCTGACTCCCTAACTCAATTATTCGTGGTGGTGTCTTAGTCCGTTTATATAGTAGCGAGTAAATCACGTAAAAATTACTTAATGCAAATAAACCGTAAAGAATGGATATTTGTTGTCCCACGAGTGTGCAAATACTGGGTAGTGTATCGTCGAGCATACAATTGGCTCTTTTTTTGTTTGACCATTCGTCTGTTTGCGATTTGTATCGGTAAGCGGGCTTCCGATAATTGGAGCAGAGTTTGTCACGATGCAGCATTATATCGCGGGGCCTAAGCGACGCCAATGTGTCCGGAAGGACATGGTTTTCTAACACCACCTTTATGATGGCTTTAAAGGTGCCAAATTCGTTATATTATCAACGCGACCATCAATATGCCCAGGGCATCTCTGACCTCCTACAAGTCAAACCTCCAGTCGAAGATATAGTCACTTAAGGCTTTTCGTAACAGGAGGTCAGCAATTATTCCAAAAGCTCGGCTTTTCAAACCGCATGATATAATGTCCATCCCTTTTTAAAATTTACTCTGGCTCGTCTCCCCCTCAACAATGTCTCTGTATGCGAGTTCAGGATTTTGCCCAAGCAGAGGGCGGCGGCGGTGATGAAACGACTGGAAAACCTTGGATGATCTGCTCCGTCTAGTCGTTGCACTTTGTAACCGACCCTGTGGGTCAAATGATTAGTGGCTTGACCCTACCCAGGTGGTACCTAGCTCGATCGTAAAGTCCGAATCAAGTCAGCTTGAGATAATATACTATAGTGAGAAGAAAATCACACCATTTCGCACCAAAAATTGTGTAGGCACCAATTTTGAGGCGAATCGGCTTCAATCACGACTTGAGTAGGCATCAAAAATAGGAAACAGACTATTTAGACTGATTTTCTGAAGATAGATCGACCTGTGGACTGCGGACTGATGTCGATGGAAGTGTTCTATTACGTATAGATATGTCATTTCCCCCCGGTACTTTGAGGCAAACCACCTAAAACCATGTACCTAATGCGTAGCCACTGACCGAAATAGCTGCGGAGCTAGTCCTAGAATAGGTCGGATCCTCGCACTAGAGACAGGGATGAGTGAACCTATCGAAACGCGAGCATGTGCATAACTATTAGTGTTTTGACCAAAAAATGCCATTTTTTCGTGTGTGACTTCAAAAACGTGCAACAAAATGGTCAGCTCTTCACTTACGAGCATCTTCAGCTTGCAACAGCGCTTAAATGAAGACTGGCCATCGCTTTTACGAGGGATAGACCCGCGACGAGCTGCGTTGTCCAACAATGGCAACAACAATGGCAACAACTTATAGACAAGCTGCGATTAGGTTAGGCCATAACACCATCGAAGAGCTTGGGCATTCCTGAGGTGCTAGACATGAGAGAAGGGGCATATCAATTCTTTGGCACGACAAGTGCTTCTATGTAGCACAGTCGCAGAGGAAGCTTATTGAAGTCGGGTTTTGGTCAAGGCTGAGGGCGAAGTCGTAGAAGAGGAGAAGTGTTTGTTGCTTAAAGGGAAACAAGAAGTGATATTTTATGAAGAGCTCTTACGACTAATTTTCTTGGTAAAGCCTAATTGGTGGAGCTCAGCCATCTACTGCTACCAGCTTAAAAAATTTCATTCTTCTTTATTCCATCTAGATCACTACAAGCCAATAAAGTAACTTGATTCCCAATGATAACGGGACATCTGGAGCTGCCTTTTGGTCGGAAACTGTATAATTAATCGTGTATTCCTATGGAATAATTAATGCATTGTTGTAGGAATAATGTTATTGTGTGGGTGATTGCCGTTGCCGGCAAACTTGCGTGTGACGACGTTTGCGTCACAAATACACGGACACAATGGATGTAGAGCCTACGAAGTATGCTTTCTACCACTCTGCGCGGAATTATTGACTGGTGTCGAGAGGTAAATTGAAATTGTGAAGCGTAACTTCAATCAACCGCGCCCGGCAATCCTTTATTTATAATTGATAAAACGGAACCAAGCTTACTTTTCAAAAGCTTTGTTTTGTCCACGTTGTTGAACATATAAAGTTTAGGACAAAATTGTGTAGTATGCTGTATAGCACTTTTTGTGAGCCTTTTGCAATTTTTACATTTGCTATTGTGAAAAGTACACAATATTTCGCATTGTTACACGACAATTCATAATTGTAAGTATTGTGCAATCAATATACATATGTAAGCATGGTTAATGAATGATATCTAAGATGATCTTGCTATTGTGCTTCTCAAATAGATGTGCTTTTTGACATACACCTCAAGCAAATTGGAGGCATTTATGAGGCCCGCCGTCAAAAACTATTTTGACCTAGCCGGTGAGCGTATCATCTGGCTATCAGACGGATAAGGTCGAGCGCAAGGCGTGCATGTACCGTGTCAGTTACTTGCCATCGTTCAAATTTAACCACGCTTCAAGTCCATTTACATCTCGGCTTGCGAGGTCATTTGCTGAGG
Organism: Plasmopara muralis; assembly: GCA_003676415.1. Classification (NCBI taxonomy): domain Eukaryota; phylum Oomycota; class Peronosporomycetes; order Peronosporales; family Peronosporaceae; genus Plasmopara; species Plasmopara muralis. The sequence goes on along the minus strand of RCHQ01000071.1, from coordinate 27,181 downwards.
TACCTCAGACTCTCGTCCTTCCTGAAAAAGGATACAATATTAAGTTTTGATGTTACCGCAACTAAAATTAGCTTCCACGGAGGCCTGAGTGAACATATTTGATGGGGAAGCTGACGAAGAAGGTGTACATTTAGTGAAGACGGCATTTGAGGGCTTGGCTGCGAAAGCCAGGTTTATAACCCCCGGTACGATGTTGAAACTTGTCAACGGACACTGCGTTGGTGATCACATACACGCGGTTCCGGACATTCCTCGTTACGCCTAAAGCAACTTTGCAGGTTCTTTAAAGCTCAGTGTGATCTTCACTATTTTGCCAATTATCAATGTTGGTACGTGACGAGACCAGACGTGACTTGATGAATGGACTTGTGGATCGCTGGGATGAAAGCGTACCAGAGAAAGGTTCTGTTCAATGCGGTTGAAACTTGCTTAGATAACACTGACAAGGGATTTGCGGTTGAAAATTTCAAACAGGCTAAGAAATTTTGGCTTTGCGTGAGTATGATCCGGTGATGGAGTGGAGTCAAGTGAGACTACGTCAAGTAGTGGCAAAAAATTATCGAACCACCAGATCACTGTAGTCATATCAATAGTTATCGGCGAGCGCGCCTTCATTTATTTTCGCACCCAGTACTCGTGACTGTAATACTTGCGATCTCGGAGCTGCTCGATAGCGTAGATGCTGCAGGCATAATAGCATAAGGCTCCTGTAGTCGACACGGTGAGTGTGTGATGAGACTGTGCATTTATTTTAAAAGCAACCTACCGATCTTGTGAATTCCAGAGAGTGGTGCATAGCCACCAACGTCCCAAATTGTTACGTAATCGCTTCCTGACGAAAGCAAGTCCTACACAAATGTAATCTATCGGATAAGATGGCAAAATCTTGCTCAGAAATTGCAAAGTAAGTGACTAACCATTCGATAAACGGCCAAAAGGATGGTCAGACAGATATACAACATATGCACTAGGAGCGCATAGTGAAACTGGGAGTACAGCATGCCAAAAAGACCACTGCGAAACAGAAAAGTGCCTCCTAGCAGTACAAACAGGTTCACAAGAGCTGTGATCTGCAGCAGAATCTGCACACTGTGCCATGTCAGCCTTAAACTTGAAAAAGTGATATCTACACATGTTTTAAAGCTGCCTCACACTCACAAGGTGACGATCGAGTCGCAAGTATTGTCAGATGCATATTGACCTGGCAAGTCTCCATACTCTATAGAAGAGTTAAATCCAATGTCCACAAGGTACAAACACGCAGCGATCGCTGCGTACATGCCAAAGAATGGCGGCTTGTCGTTTCCAATGTTCATAAGTTAGCATAAAGAAAGATTAATTATCAAAAGCTCTTAGATTGTATGACCGACTGAAAGCCGTTTTACCTTCATATAACGTAAGTGAAGGCGAAAAGTAGTTTTCCAATACTTTTAGCGAATCTGCGCTCCGTGATCGTAAATTCGGAATTGATAGTATTATTCTTATTTAATTTATGGTCTTACATATCTAATTACTATATAATAGTGTACTCATTATAGTATTGGCCAGCTACCCATTCGGTATCCTCACTACCGAGAAATTCTAGGCTGGCTACTGTCCGCACTTGTTTTGCTAAGTGTGGCATTTTTTTATGCTGGGTTTGCATTCGCATGCTCAGCACGTGGCTCACAAAGAACAATTACATTAGCTATCACTCATGCTTTAAGCTAGATACTCTAAGTAGTTTCTGGCCACAAGCTCAAATATATAGGAAAAGTGCAGCGTGGCTCATCCTCGACATCCTATTGGCTAGTACTTATTAGCGTGAAGCTGCAAGTAACTCTGACAATTTTCCTCTTAACCGAAAATGACGGCTGGTTTTCGAGGTATTGACTTACATTTTCTTCAATCCTCAGCTCCTACCTGCGTCGACGCTTGGCAATGAACTGCAACAGGCTATTACATTAAGCTGAGCTTTTGCGTTAAGAACTGGCTATCCACTGAATACTAAAATTTCATTTAACATATCGGCTCTGAGGTGTACCATCAGACACTTATTTGCATTACCGGATATAAATCAAACTAACAAAATTAAGTGCTCTAAAAATGATGAGTAGAATAAAAAACGTGGTATTTTATTTAATAAATTAATTTTCGTACTAAAAAAAGATTGTGACTTTATTTTTTTAACGCGTGCAAACTTTCAAGCACAGATAAAAAGATCCCTTTACAAGCAAACGCCTAGTTTGAAATGCTCTATCCTTCCAATATAAGGCGCGTAATCAGACTCAATTATACTAAAATTTCACTTTGCACCAAGCGCGTTTTTTTGCATCATTTTTTTTACTACGTGCCACTTTTGACGGTCACCACTGATGTCAGAGAAAGAGCTGGAGGCAAAAGTTGCAGACTCTTGGCAACACGAAAGGGTATGAAAGGAGTTCTTTGATACCTGCGCTCAGCGCTTATGCTCCCAAAGTCTGGTATGACATTATGCCGAAGTCGAGATATCTTGGAGGTGAGATTCTATCGACCCAGCAGCATGAGCAATTTGTCCTTTCTGCTTATTGACAAAGAGAACTTTGTTTATTGAAGCATGGTCATGGTAAGTGACACCCTAATTATTTTCCACTAAAACCTCAAATTGAGCCGTAGTGGTGATACTACCCAATAGCGACCTCTTTCTCCCGTCTTTTGACGCCACCGACGAAAATATTTCAGCAAGATGCTAGAGCATGTGCATAGCCGCCGTTAGAGCGCGCTGGATTAAACTTTCATTAAAACCAACTTATACTATCGATATCACGCAAGAAGTGTCTCTAGCATCGTACAATGTAGATGAGCATTTTGTTCAACGTCATGGTCTGCATCGTCCAGGAAGTAATCATTTAAAAAGCTTCCATCTTCTTAGTCGGGTCCGGTATATCAAAAGTAATATTTTGCGGACGGTGACTTCACTCGGTACCCAGAAATTGACCATTCAAATATTCTGTTTTTGTGACTCCGGTAACTCTATCACTTGAGAAATGTTCTTGAGATCAGTCGACGTTGACGCTCCCTGTTCTTTCTTGCTACCACTTTTAGCCAATCCATCGGTAAGAATAGTTCAAATTTCTATAAAATGTGAGCGTTCTCTTCTTTAAGTTGGCTCTACGCATGGTCGGTGAGTCCGACAACAAGTCTAGCACTTTATGACGTATCCCTCGGCAATGCTTTCTTAGCAGATTGATCGACTAGTGTGCATTTTACGCGTCGTCTCCGAATAAGCAAGGTAAAATTTCATGAAGTTTTTCAAAACAGAATGTTGGAAATTGGATCAGATTGACCCAGATACGACTGAAGTTAGTGGCAATTGCACGCCTCACGCGTTTGTCACGGGATGATTGGTCAAGTTCGATTGAATTCTTTGCATACGTCAACTATCTGTGGGGCAAATTCGTAACAAGCTTGCTTCCTCGAGGCGATCTACTCCAGAATAGAGTCAACATTCTCATGCTGAGTGACTCTTGCCCCAATCGTCCTCAATAATTTGGTCCCGCCTATGGCGCACTTCGAGACCTCTAATGACCCTGGAGAAAGGAAAGTTGTTAACACCCCAAGCCTACCTCGCAGCATGGGTGACTGGAATAGCCAAGCTGCCGGCTCAATTTTATTATGGATTGGGTGACTATCATCGTAAAGCATACGCTTAGAATGCGCAAAAACTCCGAGTTTTTTTTCATTGCTTAAGCTTGGCTACCGTACGACTGGCGAATGCGACTGGCACAAATATGCCATAACTATCCGATCGAATAGTCACTTGCATGTACTACGATGTTCAATCATTGATCTTGACCAAAACGTTGTAGCAATGGGGCAGCAGTCAAAATATGCTGAAAGAGAGGCAATCCTATAAAAATTTGATCGGAAGATTATAAAAAAAAGAATCCAGGTTGTTGCATGGACTCTAAGCAGAGTGTTACGGTCTGGTCATGGGTGTGGAGTTCATATGTGGACGAAATGTTTCATTCGAATGTTCGTATTCCAGCCTTGTAGCTGGCAGATGCGAATTGAGATTGAGTGCAAATGGCATTGACTGACCCCGCTCCGGTAATGTTCATCTAATATCTGGCTGACGCTTAGAGCATACATGTCAAAAAGAATTAAATTCAACGAGACTACTGGCTAGCGAACACAGCATTACAACAGCAAACTGGATCAACAGTGACCTTGGCAGTAAATTTCGCAAATCTGAGCACCAATTAAGCTTTTGTTTTTAAAAATAGCGATTCGACAGTGAGCACAACTGCAACAGCGAATCAAGCCTCCTCAGCAGTATGTTTACAGATTAACACAATACAACGGATCGGAACAGGTCAACAATGTGATCCCAATGTGTTAAATAGTGAATTTGCGCACCTGGTTGGAGAATAAGCGCGGATGAAGGCCTATCGTATGACAATTTAAAAAACGGCAGAAGTAGGCAATAATGATCGTTTTGATAATGCCCGCAGATGGAAGGTCTCAACGGCGAGCGTTATGTGATCATGAAAATTGTAGTACTTGAAATTAAAAGCAAAATATACTTCATACGGGCTTATCGGAAGAATTGATCATACTTATTAGCGCATTAGGGGAGCTTTTATAGGCGTAGTATCATCAGGGGCGTCCACTGATATGTAAAACAGCGTGTATATTTTGAGCAAGAAAAGGGCACTCAGCTCCTCAAAAAGGCCATTTGGGTGCATGGAAGCTAGACTATGAGGTAACAATAAAGCGCTTACCTCTTTAAGCATATGGATTTGGACCTTATGGTTTCCTTCTTTAACCTCGCAAGGGTGATTTGGAGCTTTCAATATCAGTCAACCTATAAATACAACCCTTTAAGTAGATCAACACCCGCACTCAAAGTCGCGAGTACTTTCAGTTAGCTTCATAAAGATGGAGAAGAACAAATCGGTAATTTATCCGCTAATCATGATTCGAGATAGAACAACAATTGCGCGTGGTACTTAAATAGCCAGCAAATGGTGCAACCTCAAGCCCAAGCACTGAAGGCGTTTGCTACATCTTCAAGCCAATAAAATTAACGTTCTCTCTAGTTAAGGCACGCGATTGAACCCAGGGCAAGACTCTTTTTGATCGATTCGCTACATATCGTGAAAGGTATAATTGACTTGTACCAAGATGAAGTTCTCTGGCTTTTGATAGAGAAGCGGGTGACCGCATTTGATTGTACTTGGATTGTTAAAGATAGGCTATGCTCGGGGCTTATGCTTGTGCTTTCGCGTAAGAGAAGTGGTGCATTATTTTTTGGTTCGTCTAAGATCGAAGTGATAATGCGGGCTTACTTTGTACATATGGTGATCGTTTGGATTTTGGAATAGCCCTGGGTAGGTCTTCTCCAGCTTGAGCTGAAATGACAATTGAACGCGTAAGTTTAGTAGCTAGATGTTTTAGCTTCCGACGTACTTCGTAAGAGTTGGAAACTTGTCATAAATATTAGATAAAAAGCGCAAGACATCATATAATGCACGCGCCTTCATCAACATGATTAAATTTTTAAGCATTGGAGGCCCAATCTTGATAGGCTGAAGAAAAATGTCTAGGTAAAGCGCACCTGATTATGCAATAAAAGTGATCACAAAAGAAAGGACAGAAAAAGCAGTGCGTCTTGACGTCTGTTGGTCTGAGATGTGCAGACAGAGGATAGTTGGGATGAAGCAGATAATGGTATCAATAATTTACTTAGAGAAATTCTTTATCCAAGACATAAGGCTGGAGCATTGGTAGCTCATTCCCTATGATTGGACATGGATCAAAACGCATCAACTATAAAAGTATTTGGCGCTGCTACATTACCTAAGTACGGTCATTTGGAAATGTAACTAAGAATTAAGCGAGAGCTGCATGTCTAAACTTTTGTAAAATAGCTTGAAAGAAAATGATAGGCCGATCAGTGATCGAGCTTACTGTAATGATCCCAAATGACACAGAGAACGAAGGAAGGAGACAATCGAATCGATCCAATCAACTACACAGCTATTTTTTTACGTATCAAATTTACCATGATCTATATATGTAATGATTAACCGTAGGGTACAAAAATTCGATCGATTGAAGAGGTAATATGACCGAATATGACACTCAAAATTACGTTTCACATGTGCTGATTTCAGACGAGGCTTCAGAATGAACGTTCTTCTTAACGTGTACCTATAAGCAAAATGCTGCATTTTGGCCACACGGCAACTTTGCGCGTTGAAAGTGCGCATGCAGCAGTCAAGTCATGGCCTACAGTGTCGACGGGGATTTGCTGACGGTGAAACCTGCCTGATTGCTTGCTTGTGGCAATCAGCTTGCATCTATTTGGCTGCAAAAAGACAGAATGCGAGCATCGTCTTAAACAATCTCCTTTGCCATTACAGGCAAGGTCTCTGCTGCGGCCTTGAAGATAGCATTTGAACAATACATATAGCAACTTGGTACATCTCTAAAGAACGATGACATGAAATGTCACGGTATGTTTACTTCAACTTTGGGGATGCCTTGCAGATGCAAGTCAACAAGCAGCAGCTGCAACTAGCCAAGTATCTTGAAACTAGAGACGCTTTGATTCACACTGGTAGTTGGTGCAGCCTCCTCGACAATAAAAGTGCTAGTTGCGCCTACATTGATGGAGGAGCATCTAGTGAGAGTTTTATACCGGCAGCGATTAATCCTTGATCATCTCGATGTACTACCGGCAGCAAAAGTTTTTAATCTATCATATCAACATAGATGCGGGCGCCTTGTCGATGCTCTTCGGTACCAAACGCAGAGGCAAATCCGCCCCATAACCAGTCAACAAATTCTTCTCCAATTAATAAGATAGCTGAAAATATTATCTTGTATCGAAAATATCACTTTAAGAAAATTAAATTAAGCTTTAAGCAGCGTGATCCATCGCAATTTAAGATTGTGGCAAGCTCTTTGCGGCCTTTACGTCGATGCGGGACTGCGGAGAAGTGGGGCATAGCAGGAGAAGCTGTTGTCAACTTTTCAAAAGCTCCCACAGTGACTGCTTCGTTAATTCTACACCATTGGCTACCGCGGAGGAGGCTTCTTGATGTTCTCAATACCGAGGACAAATGAATATAGTTTAGGTACCCATATTGCACATGAATGAGCATTTTTTCGAAATTAGCGCTTGCAAAGGGTGCATCTTTTAAGCCCTCAAAAAAAAGAAGCTCCTCCTTGGTATTCGCATTTATCGCAGTGCATTTTATGATGCTTTCGAAATAGCCAATCGGAGCACGTGAAATGGTACACGGTTTTTATAGTAGAAGGGAGGAGTGGTGAATAGTAATAATTCAATGCTGCTTAAAAAAATATATCGTTCTACTACTATTTTTTTGTAAATTCGAGCGTTAGCGTGTTGATCACTTTAAGTTATTTTTAAAAAGTTCTTCAGAATCAATACTGTGAAATTATCCAGCTTTTCTCGACAAGAAAGCTCAAGTACAAAGCATGACCTCAAACGTGTGATTTTCTCCATAATGTAATGTGCCACCATTTATACAATTTTTATGCCTTCTGACTGCTGCTTCCGTTCTTTCAGTAAGATGATGGCTTCTTCCAGGCATCTCACACAAAGCACGGTACAATTAAAACGCTGGTTGTAACCGTCATTTGGTGCAGAGCACAATCTGCATGCTGGCAGTTCAAAATTTACAGGAAGAGTGGCTGCCAAAAACTCGCGCCACAATGGAGGGTTTCGATCGCGGACATCGGCACGATTCGCAATATGATTTGAATTCATGTACGTGGTGAGTTTTTTGCGTGCAAGTATAGCTTCGTCTTGGCTAATTTGCCGTCTAACGGCTGTAGATGCAGTGACTTTTGTGCAATTCTGAGCAATATTGTTTGATTCAGTGATGTTGACCATGCACATATTGTTAACGGTCGTTGTCGGCAAAATATCTGTAGAATTTTCAGCATTCATTGATCTTTTCTTGTTCTTACTGTCCTGTTCACAACAATCCTGAGAGTCAGCAGCATTGTTTATCGTCGACAGTGTAGCAGAAATAGTGCTAGCCGGAACAGGCTCTTCCTGAATCATGTTGTGGTCTCCATGCAGCTCCTTAGACACTGATAAGACACTACAATCATCGTCGACTACAATACTTTTTTCGTCATTTTTGGGTCTGTTTGTGATATTCACTTCTTCCAAAATCTTCGTCGTCTCTCTAATATTTGATGCTGTGTGAGTGCATTCACTCCTATGATCTCCGTCAGCATCGGTAGTTGCAGAATTGGTGCGCACATCTTTAGTCACAGTAAAACTAGTTTTATTGCTCAGACAGCCAGCTTCTTTCTGCCTTGTTACCTCAATCGAGAAACTCTTGGTCAAATTTGAAAGAGCAGGCCGCACCGTAGCAGGATCTTCTTGATTCTTCTCTTGTTGCTCATCCAAAAGACACTTGTCTGTTTCAGACACTGCGTCAGAAGAGACGACGTCCTCACGGTTCAAAAACAAATTCGATATCCTCGATAAATCATCGAAGGAGATAAGATTCTCTTCAGCTTGAAGTATTTTGAGACTTGAAAGGGCAACAACGCTCGATGGTGGAAGCTGAGCCACTGTATTCCAGCGAATGTCAAGCATTTCGAGGCGTGGTAGTACCGGTATAAAGAGCGTAGTTATGTTATTGTGCGCGAGTCTTAATTCTTTCAGCTTAAGTAGACTTTGGATGCACGCAGGAAACTCGAGCAGTGCATTTTCCGATGCATTCAATTGTTGGAGATTTGCTAGATGCCGCAACCCCGTTGGCAGCTCCAGCAACTCATTTCCACTAATATCCAGCGATACCAATTCATCACATAGTAAAACCGCGGTCGGGACATACTCCAAGCCAAGAGCCCGCAAGCTCAATGACTCTACATTCTTGCCCCACAACACGCTCGTTTGATTTGCAATCTGGTCATCGCCAAACGTGTTACACGTAAACACCAATTGTCGCTTTTCAATCTCGTCTGCAATTCTCTGCGATCTTTCAGCCATATTATCCCCCACTAAAATTTCCAAAGCTACTGCAAGACGCCATGGCTCTAGGAGTAAAGGATTTACTTGGATCTCAGACTTGAGCAGTTTGGCTACAGCTTTCGTATTATTCAATCGCAGCTCAACAGCAACAAGAGCTTGTAGTACCTTAGAGTGGTAAGTCTTGGCACCACCAAGACATTTTCGCAAGCTTGTTCGCGCGGCCAGCAGCTCCCACTCATGAGTGGCAATTTCTAAGAAAAAGTTATGTAGGCATGAAGCAGGTGTTAGAAAAATGAACAAGCTCTAAATTTATCGCACACGTACCAGAAAAGGCAAGCGAAAACTTGGGCGATAAGGCGAATACATCAGAGCATGACGAATATAAGGCAGCTTTGTCTGGCCCAGCCATTGCAGCAGAACATAAAAAAAATAGCTCGAGATTTACATCATCAGTAAAAAGTTGACGTCGTTCCGGATTTAAGCAATCACACACGGCGTCTTCAACTGAGCTTTTAGCAATGCTGGTCTTAATCCGTCTTGACACTTGACTCATCATCTCAGCCTCTCCACTCATCGCCAGCATATACTTTCGAAACAATTCAATCAACTTTGCTTGGCGTTGTCGCCATGATGAACTTTTCGAATTTTCCTGTCGCAGCAAATCCACTTGAAAGACAAAGCGCTGCGCCCAAGCAAGTTGCCGAGCCTCATACTTTAGAGCAGAAAAACTGGATGAGCTTAAGATTTTTTGCATTCCATCGACAGCGACTGAGGTTTCTAACAATACACTCATCAAGTAGCAGATATCCAATGCCACGTAAACGTCGACATATGGTCTCATCTGTTTGTCATCGTGTGTATGATGCGCTGTTTCTTGCCGAAGCAAAGCAAGCTGATTCATCCACGCACCCAGCAAAGCCTCTAGCAAATCCTTCAGAGCCCGCGACTTTTCTATATTGCTTGTGATATGCATTATATTATGAATGGAGCTTTTCACATGTTCAATGTTGGCATCTACAAGACCCGCCAAGCGCTCCATGACGTCCGGAAAACTTTGATCCAAAGCATTCACAAGAGCTGGCAATTGACGGCAGGTCAAGAGATAATGATGAAGGGCTTCGGGAAAATGGGCACTGGGGCTCTGGTTCATCATCGTCAGCATTAGTTGCTGCGCTTCCTGGCTCCCGGTCGATTCAAGGCCCATCAGTTTTGCCGCTATGAGAGACGCGCCGGGAAATTGCCGAATCGTAGCCGTATATTTTAGAAAAAACGCAGATAGAGACTCGGTCTTTTTGTCATCACGTTGCAATGCAAGTAAAAGCATCCAATTACCCAAAATAATATTTCCAGCGTCGCGCATCACATCGCCACCTTTTTCAAATGTCTGAAACGCAAGCTCGTAACACATCAATGCCTGAGAGAGCACGGCCTCTTCACAATTACAGCCACTATCTTGTAAATTATCGGCTGCATACGCCAATTGTTTGATCGGGATGCATTCTGAATTGCTAGCAGCCACCCAATGCTCAATCAATTCAGGTATTTCGTCTAAGATCAAAAAATGAGCATAAACTAAACAAAACCCAATCATCTCGTTGCGACGTAATTGATCACGGACTAGACAACACCACGCAAATTCTAAAGGTTGGTCGCTTAGCTGAAGCAGTGCCGACAAAAAGTCAAGAACTCGACTGGTCGCCCCAGCATGCCACAATTTAATACAAAGATGGAAGCTAATTGCCGTCAACAATATGGACACGTTCTTTCTTGTTGATTTGGAAACTTTTGACCCAGCTTCAGCTATATTTGTTCGTGCAAGATGTTCGAGTAGTCGCCAATGAATCCCCTCCACCACACTAACGGATTCAAACTCATATGTCGAGATATAGCGAAGCCACAACGCATGAGAATTAGGCAGGAACTGGACACCTTGTTCAACCATGTCAATCTCCGTCTGTCGACTTGTCACCTGCTTGCACAGATGCAAATATAACAGCCACAGTGCTTCACAATACGCATTTGCTTCGACTTCTAAAGCTCGAGAAAGCGTATGTAGACACCGCTTTAAATTCGATTCCTCCTCGGTCCAGATGCAAGAAGTACTATTGCGTTGCTTTGGGTTAAGCTCCTTGCATAATAGAAGAAGCTGTTGTTGCAGATAGTCGTCGTCAGATAAATTCACAGCGTCGTCACTACCGGCAAACAACATCATTGTTTGCGTTAGCATCATTGCAACACTTTAGTCCTATGCAAAACATGTGCAAGATAATGCGTACCTCAGCCCCACCACGAGTTCAAGCTGGAAGATAGCTAGCAAGAGCCACGCATCAGTCGCAGTTGAATTTTCTTTTACCTTTGCTTGTAGCTTTTCACCATAAAGCTTTCGCGAGTCAACGTCATCGAAGTAGCGAGTGTGACCTATCCTAGGAAGCTCTTCTTGACAATCAAGGGCAATGAAGTCGCCACAATTGTTTCTAGACCTTTCTTCGATATCTTGAGCGGTGTCAACTGCTGCATGGGCATTGATTGACGTAGGCAGATCACTTGCAGTAGACTTTATGTCTTTGTTAGCTTTTGCTATCTTCATACAAACAATTTAGTGATCATGCTAAAACAGAAGAGCAATATTTATTCAGTTCATCGTTTAAAGACTTACTGTTGACAATGCTTGACTTGTAATAATTATGGGCCACTTTACCATAATTTTTGCTCGAAATGCAGCAAATGACACCATTAATTGATCCATCTCGTCCATCTTTTCAGCTGTACCGCTAGCATCGTCATAATGTTCACCATCGCTATTACTAACGCCAGTGCCCAATCCATTATCTGGCTCGTAATCTTTCTGGTGATAATCTGAGCAGCTTTTGTCGTTACAAACACCATTTAGCTCATAGCGACACATGATCCTGCAGACAAATGCACGACGTTAGCCTGTGTTTTGTACAGAGCGATCAGCACTGAAGCTTATGTACTTCATTGGATCAATTGTTCTCGAGTAGATAGGCTGTTGTGCGCCTTCTTTTAGCTGTCTGACGACTGAATCGTTAGCAACAGAGAAAGGTTTGTCGTATTTTAAAGCAAGAACACGCTCACGGGTCTCTTGAAATCGAGTCTGTCCATCAAACATAGGCGAGAAATTACTGGATGACTCGCCAACCTCGGCTTGCTCACGGAGCCACGTATCTGCTCTCTTAAAAACACCAGCCAATTGTGCGTACAATCGACAAAAAACTCTTGGATAATTTCCAGTCCCCGTTCCGGCTGGATTGACTCCAAGAAAGGCACAAAGTAGCACTGTAGGTGACGGGACTGTGACACAATTATCGAACGCGTTTGCAAAAAAATGTCTTTGTCGACGTCTTCGGAGAATCGCAGAAATCCCAGGATCCATATTATCCGACAACCGCAATGAATCACATACAGAAGCAACAACGTCCTTTTCAAGATCAATCATCGTTTGAATACGACCTGAAGCAGACATTGGCAATTAAATGTCAAATTTTGATAAAGAAACATTTCATCGGGTATTACCCGAATTCGACGAAATGAATGTTGGCGTCTTCAAAAATTGACGTCCTGGTTGCCAGCACATGGACGCTTTACGTGCAGACTTCGAGTGATTTTGCGTGTCACCAGCTGCTAATGTGGCCAACGAATGCTCCAGCAAAGACCATTGAATCACATCTTCCAAAACCTTGCCTGTGTAAGTCTTAAATGCTAGCGCCAAAGTCTGCCTCGACATCATCTATTGGGTCGCAATTTAAAACAATTTCAGTTCCTAGAAGCAAATTTACGAAGGCTACCACACCTAATATACGCACCACACCAATCTGCACAAGATAACGCGTTGCAATGCGAAAGCATGCTGCCTTCGCGATTTCTGTCGTTTCTACACTCAAATCCGGTGCAGGACCAACTGCAATGAACAATGTTTAATTAAAACCGTCAAACTTCATCTACAACGCAGGGAAAGACCTCGGTACTTAGCAAAAACAATATAACTCCTCACAGGGATGCAATTTAGAGGCAGTGGCTACAGCCTTCGCTCCATCTTTACTGCTCACGTCGATCTTCTTCCTTGGAGGCTCATTTGTTTCCTTGTCGTCTCGCTTGCGCTTGGCCAGTAGTTGCTTTAGCTTATTTGCTAACAAAGACGCAGCTGTCTGCTGTTTCTGTATTACAAACGGTAAGAAATGCACTTTTCGGGCGTGACCAGCAGCAACATTCGGACGCACCACTTGCGCCGCCTCTGCCCGCGCCTGTAGATCCTTAAGCTCCTCTTTTCGAGCCAAAGCTACTCGCACTGTCTCTTTTGTCTCTTTGGTCGTTTCATGACTAGATGTTGCCTCCTCAATAACCTTCTCGGGTTCGTACTGGGGATCTTGGAGCTGTAGCAGTTTCAGGAGCTCGTCCTTGCGCTTTAGCAGTTCTTCACGCTTGTCAACCCATAGCTGTCGCTCTTTTAATTTTTCACGAAGGCGACTCGCTGCCTTGCGAAAACAATCAGGGTCCAATGATCCGTCTGCAGCCGATGCCGCCACTGCCATGTCCTGTACTTTCATTTGCATCAGCTGGTCAACTGATGTGGCGGACATTTTAATTTTTAATCCAATCAGCAATTGCAACTTTTCGTGTTTATAGATCGCAGATACAAAAAGATCATGTCGAGCGTACAGGTTGTGGCGGACGGCAATCCACGCAAGGGCACGATGGACGTCGATGAGAGAAACCAGTGCATTCATGGTAGCTTGGATGGTGTCTCTTTAAAAGCGTGATAATGTTGAAATTAATGCACAGACATTGTGAGCTGGTTTCAGCGCAAAGCGTGTCTTGAGGCTGTAGCTGAGAAAAATTCCGGTGACACTCTTCTAAGTGGCGACACGCTCTAGAGATTGGTTCTGACTGGCTTAATGTTGACGACCAAACTTCTTTTATGAGTAGATATTGAGACGCTAGAGAAAATGCTCGAAATGCAGATTCCAGAGGTTTGGCTTTTTCATAGGACATGCTTATTAATGAAAGTTTCATTAACTTCGGCGTGATTTAGGAGCTGCGCAGTCTTTTAATAGTACAAAGTGGTGGTATCTGGTTTGACGATTACAAGGTAGAGCGTCGTTTTTTGCTGCTGATTCAATTGGTTTGTGCTGATGCTTCATTGTTGTATAGTCGCTGTCCGCTGATGTGAGGCCTCAATTGCTAGTTTGCAATACCGTAATTAATACATTGCCTTGTTCTCCGGCAACTTATCACTTTTAGGAAATTATAAATAAGGCCGAGGCGCTAGCGTCTGTAAGGGGTTGGACCTCTGCATTGGTTCCGTTTGCGGCAAACGTTGACGGTGCGGTTCTCGTCACGGATACTGGGTCAAGGAACGCAGTGTTTGAGTTTAATGAAGATGGAAAGAGTGAACAAAGTCTTGCAGGTACACTTCTGGAATACCTTGAAAAGTACCGAAATCGGCTTCTGTCCGGCAAGTTCGACTTTGTCGCCGACGTTGGGCTAGTTGAACGCTCCCGAAAGTAGCAATCCAATGGTCTTTGCAACAGAATGGATTGTTGCGTCAATCGTTTCAACCTGAACTCTTTGAATGACTTGAAATCGATAGAAGCTTTGTTTGACTCTTGATTGTGTGTAGTCTACACCTGCATTATTATATTTCGGAGCTCTGTAGGTCCCGGGTTTTTTGTTACCAATCCTTTTCTATCTTAAAAGTAATGTTGACGCTTAGCTGTAAATCTTAATTGTTTTATCAACTTGTAAATGATGTGTCATTTCTTTCTGTCGTCGATGCAAAGTGCCACCGATAAAAGATGTCATATATTCAGTGAGTGTCAAAGCCACTTTGTATTACAAATGGACTGTTGCATAAATCCGGCCCGATAATCAAAAGCTGACTTTTAAACAATGGTGGCTTCATCGGTTTTCGAAGGAATGGTTTGATGGAAAATCAATTCTCAAAGAAAAAACTTCAACAAATTTATCGAAATATTTCTATAAGGGAGTCGTTAAACTGCCGGTACCCTTTTGGTAAACTGCCGGTACCCGTTGATTTTAGCCAATGAGATTAGTTCATTCTATCAATGTGAGCAGTTTATCTTGTTAATGAACACAATATTTTTTCAACCAATTAAAAAAGAAAGCAAAACCTTTTTGTCAACTGCCGGTACTCCTTGTTTTTTAAGACTCACCTCTTCACAATATCACTCTTTTCAACATCCCTTTTTCAATATCACTCTTCTCGCACTCTTCTTCTCGCAATGAACACTATGCAACCCTTTAAAGAGCTCTCATACAGCATTCTGGAAGAGGCAAAGTCGGCGGTTCTCATGCACGCGCGCGCCCAATATTATGAGCTTTGTGTTTTAAGAACGGAACAAGTTGGCAAAAGAAAGGAAGGAAGCCCAAAACCCTTGTCCTACGATGCACAAAGGGCGGTAAAGCTCAACCCCCTACCTCTAAATCCCGGGAACGCTTACGAAGTAGCCAGAAAACTGACTGCAAGTGCAAGTGAATCTATTTTCAGGCATTTAGCGGCCGTAAACACCTGCGAAATAGTCAGAAAGCTAACCGTAATTACAGGATTACAATCCGGATCATGAAGTCTGCACCATTCTTTTGGAAGGTTGAAGTCACGTCGGAAGAACACAACCACGAGCCTTTCATCCATCCATCGGCTCACCCAAGCGGCCGCGCTCTTGTAATCTCGGAGCAACAGGCTGTTGTGGACTTCACACAAGCTGAAGTCACCTCAATCTCATACTGACGTCGTTACGCCAGCGCAACACGAGTGTCAACGCCACTCCACAGGACCTCTATAATGTCGGCCGTGCGCACAGGGTGATCATGCTTGCTGGAAGAACTCCGATGCAAGCGCGTTTCGAAAATCTTCCGGCAGCCTTTAAATATATTGCGCAGCAAGATGGTAACAACAAAGTGACTCATCTTTTCATTGTTTCACGAAGTGCAGAAGAATATGTTCGACGTTTAGCCGAGGAAAAGTGTGATTGCTGGATTCCACTTACAAAACCAACCGATACGGACTGCCCCTGCTAAATGTGGTTGGTGTGACTGCCACAAAGCACACCTTCACGCTAGGCTACTGTTTCATGCAATGAAAAACAAGAGGCAATTTGGCTGGGCCTTAACGAACTGAGAGATGTATTTTTGACGTTCTATATTCCGTTGGGGTCCGTCTTTGTCACCGATCGAGAGCTAGCTCTCATGACTGCGCTGGCGGATGTGTTCCCGGAAAGCAAGGCGCTCTTGTGCAGGTGGCACATAAGTAAGAACGTCTTTGCAAAGACAAGACTCAGCTTCGATACGCAAGAATTGTTTCAGGAATTTCACAGTTCTTGGAATTCATTGATGCACGCAGACACTGAAGCCGAATATGAAGAGCGTCTTGAGATAGTGAGAGGAATGGTGCCACCGTACATCATTCACTACCTTGATTGAACTTGGCTATGCTACAAGGAAAAATTCGTTAGTGCATGGCTGCGGAATGTACTTCATTTCTGGAACACCGCCACTTCCCGAGTAGAAAGCGCTCATTCCGCGCTCAATAAATGGATTGAGGTGTCCACAGGTAAAGCTATTTCGACGGAGCAACCAGACATATGTACCCTGAGCTAATTCAAACCCATTTAATTCTTTGAGGCGACCTTTTGTCCGTAAATACAGCGATTAGGCTCGCATGCAACGATCAGCTGGCCAAGGCCAAGTACCACCACGCCAAAGAGATTGCCGTTGCCGATATGCAGCATGGCCCAATTTTTGCCCCTTTTGCGGGAAAATTTCTCTTGCCGCGATAAATGGTGCCTATAGGATGTACAGAATGCTCAATAATAACCCAGAAGTAAGTGTATGACCCAACTCCGCTACTCAAAGCTTAATCACCATCTAATTATAGTTCTAGAGCAGCAAGGCTGCCGCGGTTTGTTCAAATCAACCATGGGATATCCATGCGCCCATGACTATCGGCTTCGTGCGAATCAGCCTCTCCTTTTTGAAGACTTCGACACGCATTGGTGGCTTCAAGCTCCAATACGTTTAGCTGTAGACGAGGGTATCGGAACCTTCAATGAGTGAGATGTTACGGAAATTCGCCGACGATTACGATAATGAAATCCTTGCACATCGAAAGCGCCGAATGCTGGATCACATGCGAGCCTGGACGGCAGTGACTTCGGTGGAGGAACCTCTACTTGCGCTATCGCGTGGCCGACCATCTGGATCCACCTTCGCAGTTTGAGCATAAAGAGTTGGCTGCTTATGCAAAGGCCCTTTGTTCCGCAGGTGCAGGGTGTGCAGAGAGACTGGTCACAATGCCAGAACATGTCGGCAACGAGCCCCACCTACAACACCAGCGACTGTGCCATCTATCGGTATGCAAACATTTATTTGTAATGCGCTTGACCCTTCTACTTCTCTTTCTTTTGAACTTTTCTTTGGCAGATTTCGATACTGTAAATGGTATTTGAATATTAGTTATATTATGTAGAATCACGTCGCTCAAAACAATACATATATATACCCAAGAGTCATGCAAATGCGTATACTCATAAAGGAAAGACGACGTAGAGGAAGGCGCATTTCGATAACTTGTTCCGCGCTGCTTTCATTGACAGGAAAATATTGCTCTTTTTGACGAAATTGCTCCTTTTTTCATTGGCTAAAAACAGGGGGAACCGGCAGTTGACAAAAAGGGGTACCGGATGGTATTGCTTTCTCTTTTTATTGGTTGAAAAAACACTGTGTTCATTAACAAAGATAAACTACTCTCATTGATAGAATGCCGCCTTTCTGAAAGAAATTGGCATAATTGCGATAACGACGATAAGATAAAAACACTTATTATTCAAACGTGGCTTTCTCTATTCCTCGGACGCGCACCTTGCGTCAACAGAGTGTTTGGGTTATGTAAGCCAAAGAGAGTAGTTGCTTGTGCGGCTTTCCCGGCTGTTAAGAAGATAGACTGTGGCTTGGTGATAAGCAGGAAGTAGCTCAAGTGTTCGCGGCGGTGGCACTAACTGGAGGAATTAGCCATCAAACTGAAAGTATTCGTTTTTAAAGGGACGGAAAATGAAAAACTTCAAGAAGGTCAAGCTGGCCACCAAAACAACTATAGGCTCTTAACCTTGCAAGGGGTGTTAAATTTCTTAAAGCATCTCAATATATGAGAGCTTCGTTCCTTTCGGCGAGCTTTAGTTTTCATACTTAAGCAAGGGAATTGCATACTTCTAAATACTTGTATGAAGTAAATAGACTGATGGTCTTCATTACTGAAGCCTTACTCCCCAAATGAGTTGAGATGATTTTTTTGTGATGAAATAACTCTCATGAAATTTTTAAAGCCCAACCACACACTGCATGATCGTGAAAGTTACTAAATATCCCTTTTTGAGATCGTCAGGAAAACTACTGCCCTCTTCTGGTAGCTCTTGCCTTTATGTGGTCTGTCTTAGCTGAGCGTAAGACGGGTATTTCGCTCCGTATGGAAATCTCCAGATGGCATGCCAGGTGCATAGCCGATACGATCGTCCACCGTGCGCGAAATTTGTGTGTTGTATGGCATCCTGTCTAATAAATGCTTAACCGCTTTAAAAACGTGGGCGAAGCTGAGGCGGAAGACCACATTGTCTGGCGAAGCTTAGCTCCGTGCCGACGTGAGTCTCTGTGTGCGTAACGGAGTCTGTGACAAACACCAATAATCATTTCTATAAGAAAACGGCTCGTTGTGAAGTCCAAATAAATTTGAGTTTATTTTACTGCCTAGACCATGATATATTCCTTTTTCTTTGTAAGTTTTTGTTAATCGACTGATTGTCTCGAGGCCTTTACTGGTGTAGGGTCCCCACGGACAGACACGTGTGGTTTGACCTATTCGTCATGTTCGAACAGATCACATTAACATTCGATCGGGCACTTACACAAAAAACGTGAGCTCTGATTCCTATCCTTCGTTTTGTATCTAAAACGTTTAGAAATCTTGTATCACTATCTGGCTGACTTTAGAAATTAAAACCTAAGTAGACAAATCGACCCAGCCTTTTACATTTTCAAATATGAGCTGATCTCTATTTAGATTTATCGATAAACTCCTTCAAGGTGTTCTACAAATTCTATCTAGCATAGTATTTCCCAGCTACTCAAGCCCGAGCATCGGTTTGACATCATGCAATCCGAAACTTTTGATAGGCCCTGACTCGGCATGCTTTTCTCTACTCATGGTTAAGCTCGGCATACATTGCCATTTTCTTTGCCTCGAGCTAACTGTATGCCGATTGTATCTAGCTGATCGTGCCCGTGTAACGAAGGTTGCTTGTCAACTCAGCCAGCTAAATTTGTAGCTCCTCGAAATACTTCAAAGTAACGCGAGTGTACATGGTACGAAACGGTGGGTGGCAAAGAAAACTTGCGACATCAAGCGCATCATTTTACTTAAAGTGTCTCAATCGACTCGATCAAAACATTGCACTGGTGTTCATTCGCTTCCTCCCAGACCAAGCTGTGGGATTGCACCAGCCGAACTCTTCGGTTACGTTAACACCAATGCGGGTATCATGGCCAATACGACCTCTATGACTCAGGGCAAGGTTTCTTTTTTTATCAAAGCAAACCGTTTAATCACCTGTGACAAAGATGCGTCAACAGAGTGTATTTATGATTGATGAAAGTCTTCAGAACTCGTCAGGTTCTTTTGCAATCAATCGGTGCACCATCGGGCCAAAGTGATTGTCTTGTATGCCCTAGGAAATATGAGCATGCTGTTCTATTATCACATAGAATCAATCTCGGTGACTCGGGTGTAGATCGGTCACGAGTGCTACCAAATGCTGCGAGTCAGCCGTGGGTATCTGCAAAAGCAAGATTTTAAGACACTTATACTTACAATTTATACGAGTTGTCTGCCTGACTCCTACAATTAGCATTTGTTTTTGCACCAAAATTCAAAAATTTTTGTGTAGGTTTTATTTAAGCTTATCGATAAGTACATAGTATACGGATAATATCTAGCATAGTGATTTCACAAAAATGCATAAGCGTTGGTCCTTAGACCATGTGACATTTTCTGTTAGCTCCTTAGTACCGAAAACTGGTTCTATTGATGTTCAACACACCACATGACTTATGTCACGCAATACGATATTTTTATCATTGCGTGTGACATCGTGTAGTCTCGCTACGTTTGCCATCTACATCTAGCGCATCTGCGGGATCCGATACAGGTAAAGGACAAGAAATATATCAAATAGGGCACGGGTGCGTGGGGTGCGCAACGGGGAACACCGGTTGCCGATAATCACGCGGTGTGCGTTGATGAGCTTGCAAGTGTGCGGCTTTTATGCTGAGGTCTTTTTCATGGCTCAGTATTGCAGTACGAGCAACAGGCGACAAAGAATTTTCTAGCTTATGATAGTGGTGTCGGCGGGTTACAAGGCTTGGATTTTTACCACTTTAACGAGAAAGTGACCAAAGCGCATAGCACTAGTGTGCTCTAGTTGTCATCTGACTACATGCTTACATTGATGAGCCGCGTAGTAGTCGGACAATGTAAAACTGGCTCATGTTTGTTTATGACCGACCCCGACGATAAATTAAGAAGATGTGAGCGGAATAGATGGGTGGACAAGACGCCTCACTGACGGAATAAATCTCATAGTTTAATTAATAAGGGGTACGGAATTCGGCTATAGCTCTGTTGTGCGTATTTGGACTTCCGCATCTACATGCTTACGCACTACCCACGAGATAAGAGTTCAAGAATTTACGAAAGACCATTTAAATCTAATTAAAAACATTTTTTGCTTTTATCTCTATGTTTTTGCTCTGCCAATCAAAGTCGGGCTCGTTCTTCTTTTAGCCACAGCATGATCAGCATCAAGCTACACCCATTCGTGTCACGGACAAAAAATTTCTTATGCCGGTGGAATTTTAATCTTACAGCCGTGATTAGTACGAGCTTAATGACGTCTAGATTTGTTCTGTTAGCTAAATATATCTTTCGTTGCCATATATTGAAGCACCAGTAAAACCAATTTGATCGACCACCGCACAAAGTTTACTGACCGCGCGTCAGTAAACTTTGTGCGCCGGGGTCTACTTGCACTTTAAATGGTGTGGGCTCTCTTGACCTTGAAACCTCGCGTTTATAGCCAGCAGCTCACCGCTGCTTCCTTCTTCTTTAAATCAGCTAAGCTTTAAAAAGATTGGAATTTAAAGTCGAAGAAGGACTTAAATATCCTTTGAGAGACATCTCCCCTGCTGGCAATAAGCATTTTTTGGCTGTAAGAGCAGGGCTTCTATCGACATGAATTCAGAGCTCTTGAGCGTAAAGAAGGCCCACTTCGTCCACCGTCTTCGTAACAACTCGAGTCGTGTATTTACACGTACCACAGCAAAAGCAACGAATACATCTTCGCTCGTGAATACTTTTTATTGGAATATCCTCGGTTCATCGAGCACACTGGCACTGTCTGTAGAGCGAGGAACTGTCCATTTTTTGGTATTCCCGGATGAAAATTCTGCCTTTGATTGTTATCCTCTTGAAAACCAAATGGTTTTAATTCCTTCATCGTCCGTGCCTGCTATCAAAAGGCTTAAGTGGGATTTAGGACTACCCTTGAGATACCTATAAGCACAGTCACTTTTCGTTATTCTTGGCTCATGGATATTATCATGAAGATCGCGGTTCTGTTGCATCTTAATGAGAAAGCGAGAGCGTTAGTAGAGCTCTAAGATTGCCGAAAGGAGCGCTGCTCTTTATTGTGCCTTCAAGTCTCCTCACGACATAAATATCAGCTGAAGCGGTTCTTAGTCTTTCAGGCTACAGATGGCAATAGCAGTGAGCATCAGATCGTCTATAATAGCGACTGCTTTGATGACAATCTCAAATTGTGCGATCTAGAATAGAAGAGTCAAAAAGGATGTCAGTGCCAAGTCCAGCCGGCTAAGACTACACAGTAAGTAGATACAAATGTTTTTTGATCGCATTCTCGTCGATTCAGTAGTGCCTATTTGACGGATGAGTCCAACTACGCTTTTAACCTTACGAATTAGAAGCATCTGCCCAAATGTTTCTTTTGCCATGCATTTTTAAGGTTTATGCTGCAAATACTCAAACGCCCTTAACCACTCAGACTTGGCCTATCATTGTATAAGTAAGGATTTTTTGCTAGACGAAATTATGCAATGTCCTTGTACATAGTTTCTGATAGAATTGTTCGAGACAGCATTTCTATGTAAAAGCGCTATGCCTCTTGAAAAAAACTCAATCTCCTCGTCGAGGGTATTCGCACTGTGCCCGTTAGTCCCTCTCTCTTCATATTTGACATGATCCACATCTCGTCATTAGTTACAGCACACAAATCCGAAGTCCGAGCTCAGCTCGTAAAGCTTGGCTCGTACCACATAGCCGAGTAGTCTCAAGGGTCTCTTTGCTCAAAACCTAGATACGTCGCACCGATCTGATCCACAGCCACACGTCGCGCTCCCCGTGCTCGCAAGCTGTATATCCGGTGTGATACAATCGACCAAAAAAACTAATGTAAATATTAATACGCCAATAATCTAACGTAGAAGCCGACAACGCATCGCACTGAAGACGGTTACATAAGGTGGGGTAGAGCTTTTATAAGAGATCAAGTTTTTATCGCTATTATAGAGAGTGGTCTTCACAGGCACTCGTGCTTTTCGATTATGACGGATCAGTGTGGACTTTGGATGGAATCTCATGTCACCCTCATTACCTGGTAAGGCTGTAAGTAAAAACTGATCTGACTATTGTGGCAATGTGTTGTAGCAAAGGAGTAGAATAACTCCATCAGCTCTTATATTAAAGTGAAACACGAGGTGGAAATGGCGCGAGAAAGTAAACTCCTCTGCCGACGGTTTGTTTCTGAAAGCTCAATGGAAATTGGTCTCTTTAATATGTTTACAATGAGCCGGATACGGCCATCATCGCGACAAAAACAGCGATTCTAGGAATTATTGTGTAGAGAAACAGCATCGCTAGAGCTACAGTGTATCGACATTTCCATCAACTGCTCATGTAAAGGAATGACAACTTTTGTGTCGTTTGGCACTCCAGGCGGTATGCTCTTATAGTAAACAGTCATGCTTTAAGGGCTCCCGAGCACGCTTGTGATGTTAAATTGCCTGGTGTAGCAAGTATCTAGGCTTTACAGAGCTCATTTAGAGACATACATTTGTTATAGTCGTACGGAGTAAAAGAAACGGACGGTAAAGCAGTATTTGTCATTTGCGTTTTTGCGAGCAAAAGCACCTTGAAAGAATACGCTTATGCATAATAGTGCACGCTTCGCGCGAAAGAAATTTTCTTTTAAGGCGTTTTACTAAAAAAATGGTTTTCGGATAGAAAGAAGGGACATTGTACCTTGTATCCCAATAAATCAAGGTGTAAGGTTTCTTGACTTTAATAGGAATTAACGTTGTTAAATCGGACCTATATGCGAGGTGTGATCTCATTTAAGGTATGGTCTCACAAACCTCAAATAAAAATCGCAAGTTTTCAAGTTCCAACAGCTTTGTGTTCAAGCGATTCACTGAATCACCTTTGCTAGACACAGAAGCGCTACATTGGACCGCGTTAGTCAGCGTGTTAGACATAGTCATGGGCACGAGCGCTTGGTTTGAGCGTGGAGTGGCACGTAAAATACTGCGTGATGATTGTAGGAAGCAGCCTTTGCTGCGTGTCGGTGATGGCATGGTTTGCGCTAAATCAAAGCCGTACGAGCGAGATCCTACCACTGTATTTAGAGCTGGTATGTAAATTACTTGACAGGTCTCGTAAGACACAGCATTTGCTGTGACATGATTGTCTCCACGCCAAGGCAGCATTGTCACTAAACGTGGAGTAGCACAAGAACCATTCAGCGGTGCCCATGAGTCATAGCACAAATTTCTAAGCAGAGCTTACAATGATTTGTTTCGCTGCGAGCCGTGAACGGCTTGGTTGGCTAAAGCATCAAGGGCGAGGTCCTGAGAGTAGCACGTCATTTGTTCGGCATTTCTTGTCGTGAAATGCGATATCTGCATACCACGCAAAGTGTTGCGGACTGAATGCCATGGAGTCAAGGGAGATGGTCTTCTTGTATGCGTGACGTGGCTCGCAGCCCACTAAAAAGGATTGCCGTGATTAACAATTGCCCCATACATGCAAGGAATATTTAGGGTGCAGGCTGAGCCATACGATCTAAAACAGGAATCTATCTTGTCGGTGAACGTTCTGCTTGAGATGTCCATGGCAAAGCTTAAGAGATTAACAAGCCGACAGAATAGTCGAGACAGTGGTCATTTGGTCGAAGAATTATATCATCTGCTTGTCACTGTTGCATGAAGGAAGAGATTTGAGGGCGACTAGTGCATGAAGTGGATTTTTGACCTGGATCAGATCCGTATTACCCTTTGTTTAAGCAATTGTTGGTCACACGAGGACTGCCTTTGGCGCTACAACCCGATAAAGGTGTACGGTCCAAAATTTGACTCAAGCCTACTTCGGCAGTGACTTGACTACAAGAGAAGTGTGATATCAGTGACAGTATTTTAATACAAAACATGAAGTGGGAGTTGTTGGGAAAATATGGTTCCCTGCATTTCACGCCAGCATGCTTTGTCGCAGGTGGCCACGTCTTAGGCGCTTACCGAAAAGCACAAATGTCAATCTTTTTTTCAGAAAAATCTGAGAATTAACATGCGAGACGTACATTGTACAATGCATTTAATTCAGTCGTCATGTATTAGTAACTATTAATAAGAGAAAATGACGTACTAATGACCGCAGTCAGTATTTTAAGTGGCTAGCTCTGCGAGCAGTGATTGATGTCTCAAGAGCTTAAATGTGTTTGCGACATTTCCAAGTCTGGTAACGCAAATGTTTAGGCCCCACAGGTCGTATTCACCGACATACTCAGATGACATTATATTCCATAGTCGTACAGAGCAAGAAAGGCGGACACTTGCATCGCTAATACTTTCCCATTCGAATTCTTGAACTGGAACTAAGTCTCTGCTAGCAGACGGAACCACATTTACCGGCTCGCTATTAATGTTAAAGTCTTGAAGAAGTTTCTTGCCCTCGCTGAAGCATTTACTCACTAGGGAACGTTTTTTTGTCTTCGTTGGGTTGGCATCGATTTCTCGCTCGCGACACTCACAGGTTCTGATAGTTATATTCCGACGGGATACTCTAATTCTTCGAGCTGGCAAACTCCAAGATACTTGCGATGTCGATCTTTCCTGACAACAGTTCATTGTCATCACCTTACTGATACGGTATGCGCCGCATCAATGCGCTCGGTAAAATCGAGAAGCGATCGCTGTATTATCGATCGTTAATTCCGGCTTTTTACAGCGCTTCAAAGCCTACCTAGAATTAAATCAAATCAATTATTTTATCTGTACTTCGATTAAAATCTCCAACAGAACTAGTGTGATCGGTACGTGATAGATCAGTTTTCATCCGCAATAGCTCAATCTTTTTCGGTCAAAAATCTAGCGTTGGGTCGCACCGTTGAAATCGCTGAAATACCTTCACCGCAGAAAGCAATGGTGACGCTGTTCTGCGCGGTGGTTTGGGGGTCGGCAAACGCCTTTTCGTGATTATCGATGCGAGCGAGCTGGTGCATACCTTAAAGAAGGCCATTAAGAAGAAGGACCTGAAGACAATCACCTGTGATACTCGTAAACTGCAGCTTTACCTCGCCAAAAAAGGGCGACGACACGTGGTTGGATCAAGATGGCGCGGAAGCTGTGACGTTCGACGAACATAGACATCCGGAAGGCTATACGCACATGGATTCGTTGTTAAGGATCAAGAACCTGAAGAACTGTGGTGAGAGCTTCTAATCTAGTGAAGGGAATATCCACGTGTTGGTCGTTGTACCAGAAGTGATCCAGGAGCAATGGGATGAGGAACGGGCACGCAAGAAGGTCAGATCATTGACTGTTATCGAGGGAAAGATCATGAATTCAATTGCAGCCACTTTGGATATTGACAGGTGACAAGTGGGTGGCGTCGCGCACGACATTTGCCACGTCGAGCCGGATTTTTCCACGTAATTCTACGTTCGGAAGGAAACGCAGGACATTATTATAATATTTCACGATAACATAGAATAAAAGTTCAGCACTGTGTTTGTGGTAACGCCTGGTGTCGGAAAGAGCACGCTGGTCGTGTTGTCTGCGTTTTTCATGGCGTTATGTCAACAGAAACGCGTCGTCTTGTTTCGGCAGCGGATACAAGAAGGATTCTCCGTGTTGTACCTTGATGCAAAGAGGAAGCGATACTGGCGAGAGAACGTGTGGGAATAAAAAGAAGCTGACCATTTGCTTGAGTTGGCGGACGAATTGTGCCTGGATGGTTCATGCACGACGGTGTCAAGATCAACTTTGGACGGCTCGGGCAATTCCGATTGCTTGCCACGTCTGTCCAGTATCTAATGAAAAATAACGACACCCCTGTACTTCGTCGTTGTCTGGTGCCCTTTTGGTCCAAGTTAGACTTGAGAGCTTTTGGGGCGCATTTTCAATGGTCGAATCTTAAAATCATGGAGGGCTACTATTACTCGGGCGGCAACTTTAGTGAATTCATGTCGGAGAAGTGCGTTGTCAAGGATATCATTGATCAGGTTGTTAGTGTCGTTGATGCGCAAGTGGCCAAAATTTTGAAAACTCAGTATACTCTTGGGTCGAATAGACAAATTGATCGCTTACGGATGGCATCCGTTCGAGCGAGCGAGCAAGATCGCAAGAACACAAACACCTCCATGACCAGCGGACTTATGCGACCCGATTTGGTACGTGCAGTAATAAATATTTGTGGCAATCACTTTGCCTAATGCAGACCTGGCTAGAACGAACACTATTTAGACATTGTCGTCTTGAATTGCCATCAAGCTACTACTTGCGCTCCTATTTTACATATGCCAATGATCATCAAAACCTATGCAACAAGCGTGCTGTTAAAACGGCAAAGTCTTTTTGTAAATGGTTGGCTTACGGTCCTAGCCCTTTAAGGCTGTGCTGGAGAGGTTTTAAAGGCCTACCCAATATCATCATCCTTATAGCAGAAGTGTTTATAAATTTATATTGCGAGAGACCCCGATCACACATGAAGCGCTCTTATGCCGACTAACGGAGATAGTACGTCGATAACTTTGTAAGCTAGCCGAAGTT